>JAAGNO010019397.1:0-11835 GCA_033439905.1 Ceryle rudis
CCTTCTACAATGGTGTGACTGAATGGGTAGATGCCGGGAGAGCAGTGGATGTTGTCTACCTTGACTTCAGCAAGGCTTTTGATACTGTGTCCCATAACATCCTCGTGGGAAAGCTCAGTAAGTGTGGGTTAGAAGAGCAGACAGTGAGATGGGTTGAGAACTGGCTGAACAGCACAGCTCAAAGGGTTATGATCAGCGATGCAGAGTCCAGCTGGCAACCTGTAAGTAGTGGTGTTCCCCAGGGGTCAGTTCTAGGTCTAGTCTTATTCAACATCTTCATCAATGACCTGGATCAAGGGATGGACTGTACCCTTCAGCAAATTTGCTGATGATATGGAACTGGGAGGAGGGGCTGATACACCAGAAGGCTGTGCTGCCATCCAGCAAGATCTGGACAGACTGGAGAGCTGGGCAAAGGCAAACCTGATGAAGTTCACCAAGGATAAGTGTAGAGTCCTACACTTGGGGAGGAACAATGCCATATACCCGTACAGGTTAGGGGTAGACCCACTGGAAAGCAGCCCCATGGAGAGTGACCATGGCATCCTGGCGGACAATAAATTCTCCATGGAACAGCAATGTGCCTTGTGGCCAGGAAGGCCAATGGTATCCTGGGGTGCATGAAGAAGAGTGTGGCCAGCAGATCAAGGGAGGTTCTCCTCCCCCTCTACACTGCACTAGTGAGATCACATTTGGAATATTGTGTTCATTTCTGGTCCCCCCAGTTCAAGACGGACAGCAAAATACTAGAGTCCAATTGAGAGCTACAAAGATGATGAAGGGACTGGAACATCTCTCTTATGAGGAAAGGCTGAGAGCCCTGGGACTGTTTAGCCTGGAAAAGAGCAGACTGAGAGGAGATCTTATGAATGTTTACAAATATCTGAAGGGTGGGTATCAAGTAGAAGGGGCCAGTCTCCAGTGGTGCCCTGTGATAGGACAAGAGGTAATGGTAGCAAGGTGAAACGCAGGAAGTTCCACCTCAACATGAGGAAAATCTTCACTGTGAGAGTGACAGAGCACTGGAACAGGCTGCCCAGAGAGGGTGTGGAGTCTCCTTCTCTGGAGACTTTCAAAACCTGTCTCGATCTGTTCCTGTGTGGCATGCCCTACGTGTTCCTGCATTGGCAGGGAGGTTGGACTCAATGAACTCCAGAGGCCCTTTCCAACCCCTACCATTCTATGATTTATCAGACCGAGTCTTTTCCATGATGCTGAGAAGACATTTCTGACCTTTCAGAGAAGTCTGTGGTGCAGAAAACAACATGGTGGCAAAGACCTATTAGAATTGAAGCATTTTTTGAACATACGTTAGTCCCTATTGTCTTTCATTTTCCCCTCCTTTTATCTTCATATGAATTTAAATGGTACTAATTTAGTTTGAGGAGGGAGGAAGCATAAGGGGGAGTGAGCTAATGGGATTTCTGTTCCTCTGAAAATTTGGTATTAAGATTGTTTTATTGCAGACTGGGGCAAATTGTCTAGAAAGACTGTTATCTCTTGACCAGCTAAATGCTCCAAAATTCTTTTCTATCATTTCTAATACTTGCTAATGTTGCTATCCTCTATATTATTTGACAAAGCAGAGATAATAAATCTTAAATCTTCCTTACCTAACACACTGTTAACACAGGAAATGACAGGTCTTTAAAACACGATGTAAAAGAAAAATAAAGTTGTCATACTTCAATATACATATATACACAGTGTGAACTTGCATGTACATGGTGACAATGATCATGTAGTTCCATAATCTTTAGATTGCAAAATAGTTCAGAGTGTATGTGGAAGGGTTTTACTGCCAGGAAAACCAAGGCAAAGAGGACTAAAAGAATGACATCCTCTATATGCTAGTCTGTGATTTTTTTTAATGGCCCTGTTAATTTTCCACAAGTGGAGACAGAACTCAGGAAACCAAGAGCTTATACCAATGATTTCTCAGTATTTTGAAATAAGATAGTTCAGAAAATGATAGGGTATATTTAAATAGATGTATAGTAAAAAAGAAGATAACCTTAAAACATTTAGGATTCACTTTAACACCTCGCTTAACATACACAATGTTGGCTGCTAAGGCAGCCTGCATCGTGGCCCTCAGATCTGAGCTTCTACAAGTCTCTGTTCATGTTCTCATATTGGCCTGTGCTCACCCTTTCTCACCGAGTTTAAAACATGGGGATGGCCATTCCAAGAAGTGCTGGCAACATAATTTAATTTCTTACTTTTTCTCTAATCCAAATTTAAGCTATCATCTCACAGATTACCAATTTATCAGGCTACTGAAAAAATCAGCTCAAGTACTTTAGGCCATAGTAGTAAGAAGATATGTAGGTCATGAAAAGATCTGACTCCAAGTCCACTGACAGTCTTTTGTTTTCTCTGGTACAATCTGTGCAGCCAGCCTTACCAGAACTGGCAAGCATTACTATACTATTGCAGGACCCCTTACATACTCAGTATATATACCCCAGCTCCTGGCCTTTATCAGTGCTTCTGAAAGCAGCAAGGACTAAACATAATTCCCACAGTGTTGGTAAAACCGTTTGAGCAAAGGAAACATGTATGCTCCTAGTACAATGTCTAGTGGAATTATTCAAATCACTATGCTGGTCCACATCTGTTTGCATCTGCAGGGATCCATCTGTTGGAGACTTCCAAATGAAAGAGGACTATGACATTACACATAAGGCAAAATCAAAACAAACAAACAAAAAAATCCAAGAAAGAAAAAAAAAAAACCCACAACCCCCCATCCCCACCAAACAAAAATCCAAGAGCCTGGTTTAGGGAATAAGTGGAATGTAACAATGTAAGTTTAGTTTTTTAGAGAACATCTGGGTGTACTGAGTTACTGGTTTCCTTTAC
The DNA here is from genome assembly GCA_033439905.1 of Ceryle rudis. Taxonomy (NCBI): domain Eukaryota; kingdom Metazoa; phylum Chordata; class Aves; order Coraciiformes; family Cerylidae; genus Ceryle; species Ceryle rudis. Next base: position 2,866 of record JAAGNO010019397.1, read on the forward strand.
TCCACCTCACTGTATAATGAACTGCAGACAACATTTCTATAGCAAAAATGTAGAAACAGCTTGCTGACAGCTAGCTGGGTTTGATTCATCTTGACACAGTATGCTTCTCAGACTTTGATCTCTAAAATAAATGGGCAGTGTCAGGACTAAATTTTATAATCAGCAGTCAGTCAGATTCTGATTATGCAGTTGGTATGGCATTACAATCAACAGAAGAATGCCAAAATACACTCACATAAATGATAGAAGAGTTGTGTCCGTTTGGTCAAAAAAGGGATCTCTTATCTCCACAGAGAAATTATGTACTTTCATAAGAAAGCAACCAGTCATGTGAGCAAAGTCATAATTATTTCCAGTAATGCTGCAGCTGGTTGTATGAGTATCCAACAGTTCTACATTCATTTCCCCCAGTTTTTTTCCTGTGCATATTTGATCAGTTTACAAATTCAGCATGTGCACTCTGTTTTTCCTTTGTTACTTCATTGTAAATACTAAAAGCTCTGGGCTCCTGTAGTCTGCCTCATTTACTTTGCATGTGTCAGACTAAATGAAATCAGACAAGCCAGATTTAGATTTAAGAGTTTCCTGAACTGAGGGATCTCCAGCAGGTTCAAAACAGCGTGAATTTTCCAGCTGCTTTTTCTCCCAAACTAGTGCAAAGGATGATTCACCTTCCCAGGGAAAGGGGAACAGTGGAGCCAGATTAGCAAAATATGTCATTCTAACTCCCTGACATAGACAGAAAAATCACAATAGGGTACAGAAGAGGACAAAAATCTTGTCCCTCTTCTAAAGGGAAAGAATATTTTTAAAATACTTGGTTTTCACCCAGCTGTTTGGACCTGGTTGGTTTTTCTCCCATCAGTAGTGTGAATTGATGTATTTTGCTGAGCTGAATAAATCATGTACTGTGGCATGTGACAGATACAAGCCCATCATGAATCACAGTACTGAAATGCTTCACTAGATTTGATGAAAACAAACTCCAAACTTCACCCGCTTTAAATACATAAGCACAAAAGTGGTTTAAGTCTTTATGCAGTGCAGGGCTATGTTATGACTGCTGTAGCAATGACTGTAGCGATGGTATCTCTAATTTCATCTTCTTTAGTTAAGTTTCCTTCTGCTGCACATTTATCATCAGCATTCTTCAGTGAAACCCATACCCTGTCTCTGCTGTCATATAATAATCCTTGGTATGTTATACAGATTCATGTTTTGGTTGGTGTGTTTTGCCCTCTGGTGAGGTCACACTTGTCTACTAACTGTCTGCTGCTGCCATATTAACCTGCCTCTTGTGAAAACCAGACCATTCATTACTACTGGAACATCACTGAAATCAATGGTAAAAAGGGAATAATGGAGTATAAATTTGGGATTGACATTCATTTAGCTGAAACTTTTTTCACTATATGCTGTAAAAATATTAATGGATCTATGCTTTAATCTTAGAGAGATTCATGCAGAAGTATTCCATATATTAAAGAGAGTTCTGAAAGTTTGTAAGTATGTGAACTATTGAATGTGACTAAAAAAAGTGCTTCCCATGCCACTATGGCATGTGGATGACAGAAGCGAAGCAAAGCTGATGTACTCTTCTGCTGAAAGCTATTTCTGAAAGACAAGAGTACAGCTGAAATCATACCCATGGCAAATGTGATTATTGAGAAGCCTGTGCGATGAAGTCAGTGGAAAAACTACAGCTGGCTTCAATAGGAATTGAATGGGCTCTAAGACTAGTCAACTGAAAATAAAAGGACAAGGAGAAAAAGCCTGGTACAGATTTGCTGGGTGTAAAAAAATCCTCACTGCCTGTGGAAAATCACAACTGCCAGATCACGGGGTATATTCTAAAAGATGCTTTTATACACATCGTAAGTATTTCTTCTTGGGATGATCCAGCAATAAAGGACGTCCCAAACTGTTGTTTGCTTTCATGGAAATGATACTTCCTTTCTAAGATGACACTCTCAAAAATTTAATTCCTTTGTGGGGCAAGGGAGGTGGTAACAAGAAGATGCCCAGACTAACAGGTATGAGACCAGAGAGGTACTATGCAAAAGGTAATCCTAACTTTTGTTGTCGAGAAACAGATGTATCTCAACTATTCACAGTCAGGCAAGATTTTTGCTTTCTGAAAAGACAGAATTTCTAGGGTAACATGAAACCTTTACATTATCCCAGTACATCCAGAGAGGCTGCTCTTACCCCATGCTTGCAAGCATGTTTACCTGCATGCTTGGCAGCGCCCAGGTCCCATCAGCTGGTGTCAACGAGAGTAGCTCCACAGACTTCAGCTAGCCTCCCAGATTTATATTTGTGTACACAGATGATTATTGGTCCTCATATATTTTATTTTTGTTTCATAATCCAGAGCAGGTCAGTCTGTTTTCATGAATCATGACCATGGAACCGGTGACGCAAAGGCTCAGACAAAGCTTGTTATTTGGGCAGCTTTCTCATTTTACTTTTCATGAAGGAGAGTCAAAATTGAATCCAAACTGTGAACATCCCATTAAATACTCCCTTTATCCACATGCAATTTACTTAAACGAAGAAATAATCATCATAGTACCCAACAGCACAGAAACAACATGATAATAAACTGAAGGCCTATGGATATTTTTTAATTTTGTACAGAGCAAACAGAATTATGAATTGATGGTTCATTTCAATCCCTCAAAATAAATTTGATGACTACGTAATTTGCTAATTGCTACTATGCTATGCAGTTTGCAGCGATACCTTAATCACCTTCTCAAATAATCTTACTCTAAAAATATTTTTTTTAATTAGTCCTGAAAATGAGACAGTTAGAACAGTTTCTGTTGTTGATAAGCTAAACACAAAGAAGTCCATTGCTTTCAAGTATTTCTGGATTTCTTCTTTATTTCCTGGAGTGCAACAAAAGACGTGAGCTGCAATTAAGGCTGCCATTCAATTTTAAGTGACACTGCTGAACAGAGTCTAAGTAAACTTCCACAGAGAGGATAAACTATTAACCAGCACAGCACAGGCATGTGCTGCTTACCTCCAAATCCAGGTCTGAGTGCAAAGTCATGGTCCTGTATGTGAAGAAGCTGTTCGGATTTAAGTGGCCGTACTTTTGTGCTGTCAAGTTTCCTCATTTTAATTTCTCGTTTGCTATGTTTAAAAAAAAAAAAAAAGTAAGAAACTTCTTTTTTTTTTTTTTTTTTTTTCCCCTGCCTGACATTCATGGTGCTAGTTAATTGAAGCAGGTACCCAAGAATACTGGACAGTTGAATCTGGTATGATAAGGGGAACAACTGTGCTAATAAAGCTGGAGAAAGATATATTGAAAAAGGTAGGGAAATGAGCTGTGAGGGTGCCCAGGTCCACAAGGAACACCAATTATATATAAAAAGTTCCAGAAGAATATCTAGCTCTTCTTCTATTCCCCTCAGAGATGGTATCTACCATTATATGAGAGATTATAGCAGTTTGAAAGAATGTTATTATTCACATAACCACTTGCAACTCAGACTTGGAAATAACACCATGTGTCCATGTTTTTTAACCTCTTATACATTGTACATATTACAATTATACCTTTTGTTATTTTTTTTTTTTTTTTCCTAGAAGCTCAAATGAGTCAATAACTTTTCAGAAGGACTAAGAAATTGATGGTCCTGGATGCAGGGACTTATTTTTTGACATCCTCTTAAACATCACTCACATTTGGCCAGGGTTACTCATTAGCTCATTCCCTTTGTTTGCTGCTCAGACAGGCAGCATTTCTTTGCATCAGGAGGCCCGTCTCTGCATTTTCCCCCATGTTTAAAAAAAAAAAAAATTCCCCTACACATAACTGAGCCTCTGCTTAGCACTAAGGCAACACAGATGGACCTGTGCTTTAGGCAGGATGCCAAGAATTCTGTGTTTCTTTCTGGTGACTGTTCCTCACTTTCTTCCCTTCACAGAACATACTGCACAGCATCCCAAACTCCACTGGGAAATTCACATGCCTAAGAATGTACTCGAACTCTCCAGATGGAAAAGTCTTGTGCTGGGCCTGCATTTAAAAGGAACAGCAGATACCCATCACAATGCAGACTCCTTTTCTGTTTTTCCTATAAACAGAAATCATGGCTCAGACAGCAGGGACAGGTCTGGTACATGCCCATATCACAAAAGTACTGGGTTAAACCACAGACAAAATCTACAGTCAGATCTATCAGATCGGGAACACAGATTTTAGAAATAATCCATTACATTATTTGATTCTGCTATATGGAAAATACTATTGTGTCTCCTCAAGTTTCCACTCCTTGTTTCATGTCCTGCTGTAAGTGGCTGGCCCCAAGTAATAACAGAACTATCCATACCTTAGCTGCAGACTTATGCCTAGCTTTGAGCCCCCATTTTAGGAAAGGCATGGGAAAATTTTAAGAACCTGTGTAATTTAATTTACAGAAGGATGACTGAGGGAACACATCACAGTCTTCAGAAGACATCCTGAGCTTTCACAAGACTCCTTGCATCACGTCGACTCCCCAGCAGGATAAGCAGTGGCAACAAGTGAGATCTATGGCATGCATTAGGAACACCTTTTTCATAGTGAGAACAATGAAGCATGGGAACCTATTGCTTGCACAGGTTTTGAGATTCCTCTCACCAAGGCTATTTCAGAATAGGTTAGACATACAACTGTAAGAATGACTTAAATACAGCTGCTTTGCCACAGGCAAGGGACTCTCCCTAGACACAATTTCTTTCATGCCTTCTGTGATTCTCTGGGACTTCGCTGCCAGCAGCTCTACTTATTACTTTAGACTGAATGATAGAAATCTGTTCTGAAGATTTGCCCTGTAGCCGAACACCGCCTAAGATGAGGTATGGAATACCTTAGGATAGGGTATACGCCTGTATTTACTTTTTTTTTTTCCTCCTCCCCCCACAATGTTCTTAAATAAGGAAGCCAAATAAATTGGTTTTTAACATGCTATATTTACAGGAATGCTGTTATTCAGAACTGTCGGGCCTGAATAAATTAATTTACCTTAGTATTCTTGGACGTGTCTGGCAGTGTTGTCTGAATCAAATTATCAAGGCAATAAGAATGCCCATCAGTCATTCTAAATACAGACTTTAGTTTTCTAAGTATGAAAATTACATGGATGCTAAAATGAAACTCTATGCTTCAGAGAATTAAAATCACCACAAAGCAAGCCTGTATCAGTAGAACTTAACACCTGCAATTCTCTGCAATGGGTATACAAGGAAATTCTGCTGCTTGGGAACTAGTATAAGAGAAAATAATTATTTTCAGAATACCATCGCACAGATAATACATTTTGGAGCCATTAGGTTATTTGTCATCAGATATGCCAGGGAAGATACCTGTTTGATGCTCTGATGATTTCACTTAAGATGCAGGGTAAAACTATGATACATCTATCACAACTTTTTATTAAAAGCAAGTATGTGACTGAGGAAGCCATTCCCAAGCCATGGGAGGCAAAACTTAAGCTACAAGGGCAGAATTTTTTCTTAATGAGCCACTGAGAAGGGATGTTATGAGATTTCAATTTTTCTTTTTTCCTGGATGAGAACAAAATAAACAGAAGTGCTGCCTATATGAAAAGAATCTTTTGTGCACACTTAACAGCCTCTTCAAGCTGATGTTTTATATACAAATGGTGGAGTAACTATGATTACTTCTAGCTGCTATCAAAAGTAATTGTCCAAGATCGGCAAGACCTTGCAGGGGTCAGAATAGCATTTACAAACATGTTATATCTTTTCTTCAATATCTTCCTTTGGCAAAACACTTTTTTTTATTGTAAAGGAAAATAGGCTTATATGCAGAGATATATGGTCATGGTGCTTGGAATTAATTTCATGGACACTGGTAATGCATAAAGGTACAAAAACTTAGAAAAACTTCATAAACATTTCTAAAATAATTAAAAAATAATACACTTCTGCTTCACATTTTTTCTCCTTCTTGCCTGCTTCCCCCATCCAAGGCTAAGAAGTGTTCTCCAGCAGATATTCTTTCAACATCAACATCTGGCCTCCAGATGTTGTTCCTTGGCTAAGAGTTACGGTATTAAATTGTCCTCACTGCAGCATTACAGTTATTTAACTGATGATTCAAATGGAGTCACATGTATGTATTTATACACTCTCAAGAAATCCTCAACCCATATCTAAATATTGATCAAAGCTACAGCATTGTAACTGTATAGAGGAGGGTGATAAAAATGATCAGAGGGCTGGACCTCTCCTATGAAGACAGACTGAGGGAGTTGGGTTTGTTCAGCATGGAGAAGGCTCCGGGGAGACCTCATAGCATCCTTCCACTACCTGAAGGGGGCCTAGAATAAAGCTGAAGAGGAACTGTTTACAAGGGCATGTAACGATAGGATGAGAAGCAACAGTTTTAAACTAGAGAAGGGTAGATTTAGATTGGACATTAGAAAGAAGTTCTTTACTGTGAGGGCAGAACACTGGAACAGGTTGCTCAGGGAGGTAGTGGAGGCCCCATCCCTGGAGACATTCAAGGGCAGGATTGATAAGGCTGTGAATAACGTGATCTAGTTGAGGATGTCTCTGCTTATTGCAGGGGGTTGGACTAGATGACCTTTAGAGGTCCCTTGCAACCCAAGGTATTTTATGATTCTATGAAAACATCAGCAGTTATTTTCTTGAGTGCTCCTTCCCATGGCACCGATTCCATTAAAAAGCAAAAGAGACGGATTTAACTAGCCTAGGTCTCTGAAAAGCTTCCTGAGGTCAATCAAGATATACTTTTCATTCTCAAAAAATCACAGCAAAGACACAGGTCCTTTCCCTGTGCAGCCTGTTCCAGTGCTTGACATGCATCTAAGGAGAGGAAATCTCTCTTTACCTACCTGGGGTAGTAGTGATAAAGGGAACTCTAACAGATGGCTTGGTGTTGTCACAGGTCGGGCAATGGTAAATAAAAGTTTGATGGTCTCAGTGAGGCACATGCTCAAGAAACTACTGCTTACAGTTATAATAGCTCTGTTTTCCACATCTGTATTCCAGACAACATTTTACATTATGCAAATGAAATGGTAATCTATAATTAAATGCCAACAGAGGTCATAAAAAGCACTTGAAGTGTTTCATAGGACATAGGGAAGACACCCCTGCTGGTACATATATAAGAAGTTAATAGAGGCATTAGCTCTTTGGATAAAAAAAATGAGATACAGTCTTTGGACACTTCACTTCCCAATACTGTTACATGGATTCATGGCTCAATGCCTTGGTACCTGACAGAGCTCTCAAAGAGCAGTTAGTCAATGCCTACAAAACCAAATCAATTAATTCAATATCCTTGAACAATGGACAAATACGTGGCAGCTTTTAAAGACAAATTTAGCTGCTTCTACCTAACCTTGAATACCTGATAGCAAATGAAGGGTCAAAGGTCTGATCAAGGGTACTTGGATCATTTTTGGTTAAAGCACTTAGACACATAATGCCATCAGCATAGTTCCATATCCAGTGGCATTCATGGGATTGATGTGGTTATATCTGGTTGTCTTTAACTTACCAGGTTATCAAAATATATGCTGATTCAAGAAGGAATCAGACAAGTTAATGGAAAAGAAATCCACTGAAGGTTACTAAATATGCAGAAATTACATCCAACACAGGAAGTCTTTGAGGGAAATCTGGTGACTGGATATGGGTGAGAATATTAGGGACAAATATCCTATTTATTTGCTCTGTCATTATTCTTCCAAACTGGTGCTTACAGCCCTTGTTGGAAACACATCACTATAGTACATGGACCCTTGGTAAGATCCTGCGTGGCTGTTTTTCTCTTTTAATGCCCTGCATAACTAATGTTATGGTCAAAGTTCTTGGTAGGAGAACTGGGGCAAAGCTGAAGCACCTCTAAATATTCAGGGAGATATAAACACATTTCAAGCACCATCCTCATCATGACACATTTTGAAAAATCTGAAACTCGTGTCTTAGGAAGGATAGTTGGAAGAGGTTTTGATTTCAGTTACACTAATATAGTATCCAGGATACTACACTTCCTTTATTGCTGCAGTGGCTCTCCAAACCTGTCAGAGGTGCCTGGGTGGCACCATGCACAGGATCCGCCAGTGGTGAGTGCAGCGAGTGGTGTTCTGGAAAGGGATGTGGTCTTCCCTTAATCAAACCACCATTTTTTTCTCCCATATGTGCACCTTCCGTCTCCAGCAGGTAAAGCTGGATTTTAATTGTACTGACGTCCACTCCTCTGCATCCCCAGTTCATTCACACAGCAGCTCCAGAGCCTGGTGCAGGAGCTGCACCCGGAGTCTCAGAAGAAAACTGGAGTAACCGAAGTCTGTTTCAATCCAAAAAAACAAGGTCAACTTTGGGTTGCAGAAGCATTCCTGACTTCTGAGTGCTGGATTAGAAATGTAGAAATAATGTCCTTTTAACACAGTACTTTGTGTGTAATACAGTTTTATGAGTCTACAGGAGCAGAAATGGTCCCCTTGCTGAGCTTAACATTTATAACTTAAAAACTGATGAACTGATTTTCTTTGAATTCAGCTTCAGTTGAAAGCCCTGACTCTGTGTTCGTCAGTCTTGGCCAGCTCTGTGGGTTTTGTTGAGCCCTCAGGAGCTCAGAGCCTCTGGATCTGGAGAGCTCTGAGGAGCACAGGGGTGCAGCCAGCTGCAGGTGGCTGTGGGGTGGAAGTGGCTCTAATGATGCTGCTTGGGCTTGAGCTTTGTTTTATTGCACGTTGTTTGGTGCCGTTGCCATCTAACAGCACTACCTCTAAATCAAAATCTTGTTTTCAAAATGATGCAAAGACAAAGCTCTTTTTTTCCACCTCTTACATTGCAACCATCTTTATCAGTCTTGTAGTTTTCTAAGGGGCAAAAATCCCCCCCCTCTCTGTTTTTTGGCTCAATGTGCCCAAAGTTAGAAGAAGTTTTTACCTCTGTCAGTACCACAGATTGACC
>JAAGNO010019397.1:11935-27539 GCA_033439905.1 Ceryle rudis
CCCCCCTCTCTGTTTTTTGGCTCAATGTGCCCAAAGTTAGAAGAAGTTTTTACCTCTGTCAGTACCACAGATTGACCAGTCAGTTCAGTCCAGGATGGGCTGATTGAGAAAGTCATCAACATGTGCTCACAGGGCATCAGGGTGGTGGGTCAGGGGGAAGGTGCCTGGTGGTGGCTGGTCCTGGGCTGGCTCGTGTCTCCCATCGGCAGCAGGTTGGAGTCCTCACCATGGTGCTGGGTGCTGGTCCACACTTCTCCAGCTGTCATGTCAGGGTGTTGACGGGCTGCTCAGGGTGCAAGTGCAGGGTGAACTCTGCTTGTCCTCTCCTCCACTTTGGGCACCTCAGAGAGGCATCAGTCTTGGGAGAGCTTAGCTGCTAAAGTCTGAGAGCTGGCACAGAGGGGGAAAGAGGTTCTGAAAGACAAAGTGGGTGAGTTTGTGCAGTTTTTTCATGGGATGACAGAAAAGGGCCATTGCTGGTATTAAACCTGCCAGGGATCCTTGGTCCTCTTGGATCTTGAACCTTTTATTTTTTATTTTTTTTTAAACATGGGAATAAGCTTTTGCCCTGTAAAGTGAAGAGAATGGGAGAGATGGAGAGTTTACCTTAGAAATATTTCTCAGAAATAACCACAAGTTCTGAATTAAATCTTCAAATCAATATATTCAGTCTGGCTGATGTAATAGCTATGAAGAATTGGGGTCTGATCCGTTAACCCTTGGCAAATTTATAAGCAACTGTAAATGAGGCTTTCCAGTTTCAGGCAGTCTTATTAACAGAGGGGCTGTTGCCTCTGGTTTGTGCAGGTCTGGTGGGAATGCTGCCTGCAGCTCGGCTGGACCCGGACACGGTCCGGTGAGGACGGGAGCGCTGGGGTTAGGGCTCTGGCAGGCCCTATCCCGTGCACCGGATGGAATCAAAGGGAACTCTCCTGTAACATTTCTTTTCCCTTCTGAGAAACAAAACCAACACGCTCCTAGGAAATGAGATGTGGAAGGTCAGGTTAATGAAGCGAGACTGCGCTGCTAAGTGTTGAGAAGTTAAAATATGCAAAACTTCACCTCAGGTGCACAACTCTGACTCTGCCCCCTTGTGCATATTCATTAAAATACAGTTTCTAATTACACGTAGTGAGTTGTCTGAGCCGCGTGTGTCCTTAAGTACAGAAGTGAAAAATGCTGCCGTGTGTGGTGCTGTGGGTGGGTTATCGGTTAGGCCACAAGGCTGGGAAGCTGAAGGCAGCGGCTGCTGCCGGGTGCTCTGCCCGCGGGGCAGCTGTGCGAGTGCTCGTGGTGCGGACGTATCCGCTCTGCCTTCCCGTGGCCCTGCAGGTCCAGCTCCTGGGCTGTCACCGTGCTGGTGCAGATTGATGGAGATGCTGTTTGCATCCATCCAATACCCACAGATGCTCCCTTTCAAAATGAGTTGTTTTCCACTCTGGATCTTTTGGTGCTGTTAAACCTGGAGCAACTGGACTGAAGCCCTTCCCTGATAAGGATGAGAGCATCTCTGGGCTCTGTCTTCAGGCTGCCAGATTGCCCCGTGTCCAGCATCAGCTTTCATCCAGTGCACGGTGCCGGACTGACGTTAACACTTGGGTGGTGGAGCAGAAGGTGGTAGCTTCCCAGAAGCAGCTCCTGCTCCTCCTGCAGCATAGTGACCTTTTTGCTCTGGAATCACTGATGATGATGTTTTCTTGAGAGAGAAAACCAGTGTAATGATAAAACATCTGCCCAGAAAAAGGGTATAAAATACCCAATTTTCCTCTTCCTCACATTTTATCAATTTGAACCCCCTCTCAAGGTCTGTTTTGCTTGCTGTGGGCTATTTGTTGGCACACAGCCCTACGTACACCGAACATCTTTCCTTGACAGCATCGTGTAAGGTGGTCGGATGCCTTTGAAGGTCCAGGCCTGTGTGACTTGCCTGGTACCTGGCACTGAGCTTGAACTTGAGTATCTTTGAGGAGCACATGAGCTTTCTTGGAGCTTGGCTTCAGGGCAGGAGGAGGTCAGATACAAGATGCTTTTCTTCCAAGGTGACAGTGCAAACAAAAGACTCCTAGGAAAGAGTTAATATTGGTCTGTTTGCAGATGTCCTGATGGAGTGAAAGCAAGCAATGATATTTTATATCATTTTGATATCCGGTCTAAATTAGGCCCGAGGGAAAGACTGTGGCCTATTTAACCCAGCATCTGTCAGTTGTTATTATTTTCAGCCAACTTTAGTAGTTTCAAGTATAAAATTTATATCTGGGGGGAGGAGAGGAAAAGAGGCTATCAGGAGTTGGATTGGGCTACCTCAGCTTCTGTTGAAATAGTTTGCAGTGGCCTTTTGGTAGTTACATGAGATAAGAAACAAATGAGTGGGGATGGCGCTGTGGATGAAGCCATCTCTGTGGTCACCAGCCAAGAGCTGTGTGGAGGGTGGCAGGAGGAAGCTGAAGGGAGGGTGTGAAGAGAGGTTTTCAGGGGTTAGCCTTGGGTCTGGATAGCGTTTAGTTAACTGTATTGCAAAATAAACTGGAATTGGATTACGAAATTGATGATAAAGTAACTTTGAAAGGCATTCTCAGTAGACGTGAGTGGCCGTGGCTGTAGAGTGGCGGCCGGGCTGGTGCTCAGAAGTATGTGGGTGCTGAGGGGTGCTCCTGCCCCTGCTGAGGAGGGGCTGGTTTCACTGGCTGTGAGAGGGTAAGGGCTCGAGAGCTGCCGGTGGGACGCAGCCGTGAAAGAGTGCTGTTGTAGTGCTCTGAACTTGGTCCTGGTGGTTACCAGAAGACAGTCGTGTTCCTGGGGTGCTCCTGTGTGGTCACTCGGCTGCTGAATGGCACATGTGGCGCATTGCGAAGGCGACTCGGTCCTTCCTGACGCGGGTACCGCTGCTGGCGGTCAGACAACCAGGCAGTTCTGTTACCTGCTGTCATCTGAAACCAAGCAGAAACCCTGAGCTCCTGGTGACTGGCTAATGCAATTGCCCTTTTATTTTCTGATACTTCCTTGAGAAGCAAAGGGACTCAAGCCTACTCTCTCGTAAATCCCGCTCAGGCTGCAGGCATCTTGCTCGGGTGCAGAAAACGGAAACTTTAGTGGCTAGGGAGAAACCTCATCCTTCCCAGAAGCCTTCTCCATCTGCTGCGTGGTGTGGTAGAGGCTTGGTTTTTTACACACGGGGATGTACTGGGTGGTTTTTGTTGAAACAGTTCAGAACATCACAAGTGCAGTATGGCAGTGCCTGGCAGTGCTGCTCCTTCTCACAGCAGCCCAAAGTAGATGTCAGGAATTGCTGGTGACCATGGTGCTGCCTTTGTCTTTGAGCCAAAATCTGCAGGCTGTATCAGATGGCTGCTTCCCAGCGCATGGTGGAAATACTCCTTCTCTTGCCTCCTGGTGTTCAGGAGGGCTGAGCTGGGCTGTCTGCCCTCAGGAGCTTCCCAGGGAGGGTCTCTAGGGAGGCAGTGTGATGGGAAAGGTGCTTTCAGGTGACCAGCAATGGGTCTGCTGTCCCAGCACGCTGCTGGCTCCGGGGTTTTGAGGTGTGCCCGTCCTGTCCTTATGCAATCCGCTGAAGTGCTGCGTTGTATAACGCTGTTGTGTAAGCAGGGCATGGGCGGGTGTCAGGGTTTTGGCATCTGAGCCACGCTCCCTGTCGGTCTCTCTGGGTTTCCCTGCCTGCAGCCAGGAGGGGATCTGTCTCTGTCCAGGGACTTCCCATCTGCTTCCCCGGGGGCATTGCAGTGGTAGCCACCAGAGCTGTTCCTCGGAACATGCTGTTGGTGGAAGGGTTGTCTTGAGGCTGGGGATGGTTGGCACACGTGGCTGACTCCTGCTCCCATGTTTGGCAGCACCCATTCCAGGGATGGCAGCAGACATGGCAGGAGTTGGGATCATCTTTGCAGGGCATGAAGCTGCCTGTGCCTGGACGCTAACGAGAGTGAGGAGACTCCTTGTTCAGGCAACGCTGCTTTGCGCTCTGCCCTCCTGCTTCCAGCTGACATTACCGTGGGCACCAAGCTACCTGTTACGAAGCTGTCTTGCAGTGGGATTGCCAGGTCTTCTGCAGCACCGGCACCTCAAAGAGGTGCTCTAAACGAGCTCTGAGGGGAACCGTATCTCCCCCTGCGATCGCACTGTGGTGACAATGGCGTGGTCTGGAACATGGCGAGCAGGCTCTGAATGTCAGCGCACTGTTCATAGCGAGAGATGTGTCATGTTGCATTAGCTCAGTCCAACAGCTACCGGTGGGAAAATATTTCTGCGAGTTCCTCGGCGTGCCCCCACCTCCTACAGGCAAGGACTTGTGCCTGTTGAGGCAGCAGCAGAACCAGACCCAGCCATACTGGGGAAGCAGTGAGACCATCTGGTGCCCACGTACGGGGAAAGTATCTGAGCGCTGCGTCTAAAGGGCAAGGCTGCCTGTGCTGGTAGCATGTTCTGGGGAAAGTGTCTGTCTGGTCAGAAGACAAAGCTCAGTTTTATTTTTTGGTAATCTCTACTCGGGTGAGAGGAGATGGGTTTAGTGTGACTTATTTGGTGAAATCCACCATGCCCAGACCAAAGGCAGCAGCTGGCAGTGCTGGGATCGGAGAAAGCTTTCTTGTTCCTGCACACAGGCTAGAGACACCAGAAGCTGGAGCATGCTGGGTGGTTCCTGAGCACTTGGAGCAGGACAGAGCAGTCTTCCTTGTGAGGGCAAGTAGCCTCTTGGCACTGCACGGCCATGTGATGGAGCTGGAGCTGGAGCAGGCTCCTGTGGGGGAAGGATGAGACACAGTGGGAGGATGTGGCCTCACTCATGTGGAGAGGCTGCAGCTCACGTGCAGAGCCCTGTGCTGAGTTTTTTGGTGATGCCTGGTCTGGCCCTTCTCTAAGCGATGGGACTCTGGTCCTTGTGGCCTCCTCTACAGAAGCAGCTCTTGTCAGGGCAGCTTATTTGGCAACAAACCTCTCTACCTGGAGGAGCTGAGCATGTGCTGGGCTCCCTGCAGAGCCGTAGTGTGTGCAGGGGTTACCTCTCTGTGCTGGTTCCAGCGCTCTTCTGAGTTGGGTCCGGCCTCCAGCAGCAGTTACAAGGTGCCACAAATGCAAGCCAGGAGCTGCTGGAGGTAAGCGGCAGGGAGCATGAGGGCTGGCGCTGGTCCCTGGGACTCCGGCGTGGCCCCGGCAGCTCCCTCCGTGCCCATCGAAGGCAGCGCTGGCCCCTCCGCGCTCTTGGCTTGCGCTGTCCCCCTGGCCGGGCTGTCCCTGCCGCCCTCCCTGCGAGGCGTGAGCCGCTGCTTTGCAGTGCTGCCTGTGCTTGTTATTTTCTTCCTCTGGCATCAGCTTTCCTGAGCCTTTCCCTCTTTATTTTCTTCCAATGTCAAAAAGGTGAGGAGGTCAAACGCTAATGCAGTATTTCTTCCCTTTCGTAAAACCTACCTAGCAGATGAGGAGTGTCAACACCGATTTGTTTTTCAAGTGTTTCTGCAGGATTATTTTCTTGTTAAAAGTGACAAGGAGGTGCAGAACTGTCGGCCTTTAGCCAGAGATGTCATCTCGTCTTTGCGTAGGTGAACCGGCATGAGATGACAGAGCACTTTTTTTGTGGGAAAGATGAAAAGTTGATCCCAGTTTAATCATTTCCTTAAAAACCAAAAGGAGAACATGCTCCTTATCTTTTTCCTCTCTCCAGCCTCTCATTACTGAGGACCAGAAGAGCCTGCTAGGCCACAGTTAGTGCAGGGTGGTTCTCTGATCTGTATTTTTGCAGAATCGTGTTCAGTGCTGAGGGGGACGGCTCCAGCGTTGTTATTCAGCTGTGGCCTTTCCAAGTTCTGCTGCATCTTTTGACAGCAGAATCTGATGGTGGCTTCAGCGAAGGCGAGGTGCTTCTCCTCTTGGGTAGCTGGCAGTAGGGACCACGTGGGGAAACTATTCTGGGTTTCAGCTGCTCTCTCAGAACTGGCCCAGAAAGGTGCCCTGTACCCAGGAGCAGCTGCAGTGCTGGAGAGGGGGAGATTGCCCAGCAATTGCTGTTATGGGTGCAGGGGAAGGTTCTGGAAGCTTCTCACAGAAGCCACCCCTCTAGGCCCTCCCCCGCCTTGCTGCACAAATCCAGTACAGATACCCATTAAGGGGTCTGCTCTGTGCAAACCCTCTCCCATCCTGCCTCTGCACAGCCCCAGTGACCCTCCAGGAGCGGCAGCGGGTGTGGGATGGAGCCAGAGGAGCTGGACTGTGTGGGTGGCATCAGCTCCAGTGCATGGAGCCGTGCAGCACACCATGGGACCAGCCCTGGGGCTGGGATTTATTGTCTGGGTCAGCAGAGGGGTGATGGGAGGACCCAGGCGGACCGGAGACGCGGTTGGGTTCGTGACGGTTTGTACACTTGAGGCTGCCCACACAGGGGCTGTGGCAGTCTTCCAGTCCACGTCGTCTTTGCTGGGTTCACACTGGTTCATACCGGTCATGG
The DNA here is from genome assembly GCA_033439905.1 of Ceryle rudis. Lineage (NCBI taxonomy): Eukaryota > Metazoa > Chordata > Aves > Coraciiformes > Cerylidae > Ceryle > Ceryle rudis. The sequence goes on from JAAGNO010019397.1 coordinate 18,387, forward strand.
TGAGGTGTCTCCAGCAGTTTCGGGCAGGGTCTGCTCCTGCTGTCCATGGTGAGAGCACCTGAGCCTGGAGACCTGCAGGGAGAAGCTGGGTGGTTTCTGCTGCTGCTGAGCACGGCGCTCAGTGCAGTTTCCTGGCTGAGCCCTGGCAGGACACAGCCAGCCCAGCTCTGCACGCCATGGCTTTGCCTTCAGAGGTTCCCTTTGCCCCATTCTGTTCTCAGGGCTTTCTGTTAATCCCCAGGTGAGGTGGCTGAAACTAGACCTCAAATGTGCCGAGTGGAGCTGTGCTGTCAGGACCCAGGTGAACTGTGAACTCGGTGACATCACAAAGAGCATTTTTGTCAATAAATTCTCCTTTTCAGATGCCCTAGCAGGTCACTTTTGCCCATTTCATCAGAAGAAGAAAAAGAAGCACAGTTTTAAGATTGCCACAGTGACACTTCTGAAGCAGTCTGCATTTTTTCCTTTAGCACAGTGATGCCAGGGACTAGGACCACATCTTGTTTTTTTTAGCAGGATGATGAAAATAGCCTCATGTGGCAGAGCCGAATGCTCTTGGACTCGGCAGCTTTGTGCAGTTTCCAGAGCACCATGATAAGAGGTGCTTGGTGAAAACTTTCTGTTCTCTAATTTTTCCTCTTCAAACCTGGGGTCTGTAGAGCTGCGGTGGAGACACCACGGTACGAGCAGAGCAGCTCTTCTGAACCCGACTCTGTTGTCGTGCTTCTGTACCCGCTTTGAAACAGTGACCCGTTGGACTGCAAGTTTCCCTGCTTCTTCTCAGCCCCTGAGATGTGTGCAGGCAGGTTGTTAAAATGGATTTCTTTTCTTTTCCCATCAGTTGTTAATACCTCGTGATGAAGATGGCGCAGTTCTAGGGCAGCCTCGCTGAAGCATTTTAGCAGTGTGCCTGCTTGTTCAGGCTGGTAATAAACACTTTCCTTACGTGTAAAAGAGGAAGCAAAGGTAGCTTTTGGAAGAGAAACAGTTTGAAGCTAAAGTGCAGTGCTTCTGAAGCCTTTTGCTTAAAAATGTGCCCGTAATCAAACAATTGAACTTTTCATAGAAAAAAGCAACACTGGGAAAGCAAGCAAACTGAAGACAAGGTCTGAAATGATCCCTGTAGGGTGACAGACAGCGAGAGCAGACAGTGTCAGAGTGGGTGAATCAGTGTGTTCTTTTGTCATCGCTCCAAGTCCAGAAACTCAGCAACTTTGGAGAAAGTTGTAGTTAGAGGAGTAATAAAAAGGCAACTGACTCACATGGAAACAACATCAGTGGAACAAATCCATGCGAAACCAAAGGGGGTGAGGCTCAGGCTGCTGCAAGAGGGACTCTTTGGTGGGGAATTCAGTGCGTTTACATCCGTGGTGGTGGAAACGTGTGTACTAAAGCACCCGAGAGCAGTCTAGCCTTGTCCAGAAATAAATTGGCAGAAGCGATGTATATCCACCTCCCCGTGAGTTCTGGCTTCGTGAGCAGTGATATCATGCCCTGCTTTCGACAGCTCTTGTGATCTCAGGGCAAAGTATTGCAAAAAAAATTCAGAATTCCTCTGTTTTTTTTTTTAAAGAAAAAAAAACAACACCCCAACCCTAAAAGCTCTGAAATGACCTTTCATGCTAAGTGAAGGAACAGGCTGATGTGTTTCTCAGCGAGGAGGAGGCAGGGCAGCACAGCCCCTGCGCCGGCCAGCACCCGGCACGGTGCGGGAGCAGTGCCGCGCAGCTCGCGCTTGGCCCCGTTGTCTCTGCGCCTGTATGGACTCGTCAGTGGGAAATGAGGTATTTCCTTTTTGCAGCTTGCTCCTATTAGTGCTGGAGGTCGGATCCTGCCCAGCCTTACACCGCAGTAAAGCTCACGTAACGCTGGGGGCGTGTGAGGTTTACGCCGGTGTGAGCAGAATCGGACTCCGCTCCAGGTGTCTTGGAGGCTGTGACCTTCTGGGTCTTCTGGGGCATCGTAAGTTAAACATGTTCTGATTAGCCCCCACTGTAAATCCAGCGTTTTAATTCCTTCCATATGTAAGATCCACTCTAATAAGGCAAAGTTTAAGACCATGCAATCTATTTGGAATAACCATATGGATTAGGAGTCAGACTGTGCTTTTCTGCTTCTTGTATTTATACTAATACAGAGACATTTGCTAATGCGCTTGCAGCTCATGCTGGCATCCATTTTTTAAAAATATGACACCAAATGGCTTGCATTAAAATATTTGAAAAGCAGTAAAACTGTGAAAGTTTCTCTCTCGCACAGACAGACACATCTGTGAAATGGAGCGTCTCCAGGCAGCACCATTCCTGCCCCTCCTCGCAGTCTTGTCAGCAGGGCTGGGGACGCCGTGAGGGTGCCGGGCCAGCCCGAGCGCCCGGCTGGCCACACTCCTCCGCCCCGAGGGGTTGGCGTCAGCCTGGCACCTCGAGACCCCCCGGGCACAAGGGGAGAGCAGCCTTCGGGGCGAGGATCCAGACCCCTCCTGCAGTGGCTGGGGCTGAACCACAGGAATGTGTGTCTGTGGGGAGCACAGGGTGGCCTGTGGCATCACCCCCCCTGCTGCCAGGAGGTGTTCCCACTGGGGTCACCCTGCTGATGCCATGCCCCTGCTGCTGAGAGGTCTGAGGGGAGGGTGGCAGAGCTGGGCCCTTGCTTCAGTACTAGAGCCCTTGTGTGAATCAGTCATTAAGGTTTACTGGTGTGCTTTTGTAGCTTTGTGGTTCTTTTGGTAAGATCCCCTTCCTCCTTTCTTTCCCTTGTCTCACCAGATTGATTCTTTCTCCATCTTTTTGTTTTCCTGTCTCTTTTTATTTAAAATTAAGTTCTGGTTTTGAAATATTATTTTAAAAGAAAAAGTGTTGTGCTCTGCTTTGGAAGCTTTGCTCTTGTGCTCTGCAGTGAAGGTCCCTCGGGAGAAGGTCAAACAAGCCTACTTAGGATGGCTGCTTTGGCAAGTACCTGCTGATGCTGGGCTTGGTTTATGGTTGTGCACAGGGCTCCCAGCTCCTGGTAGGGTCTGGCAGGCTCTGGAGTCCCCCCTGCTGCTGGCTCCTGCTTTGCTGTGTGGTACTCCTGCGTCACCTCCCGAAGGTGTCAAACCTGGCAGCTGGTGTAACCGCCCTGTCTGTACTTCATCCGTTGTTCGCTTCTTGTTAATGAAGCGGCTGCTTTATTTTCCTACAGCTGGTGGTACGAGGACATTGTGGCCAAGACTGCTGAGGAGGGTCTGGTGTGTGTCCAAGGTGATGAGAGTTGCTGCTTGCTGTTCCTCTGTTCTGGGTCTGTCTGGAAGAGAGGTGGCCTTGGCTCTCCTCGCCTCAGGGAGCAGCCATGCGGATGGTCACTGCCTTCCCTTGGAGGCTCAGGGTCTCTCTGAGGGTCTCACTGAGCTTTTGGTGATCAGTTCCAGTCCTTGCTGCACTGGGGAAGTGCTGGGGCTAGGAGCAGGCTCCTCCATCCTCATCTTGCAGCCCGTGGGCTTGAGCAGGGGCCTGGTGACCAGATGTGGACAGAAGCACCAAGTATCTGGCCTCTCCTTGTGGGATGCAGGGTGGGAGCTCATGCACTGGTTGTTCCCAGAGTGCCCAAAGCATCTGGGCCAGGATTATAAAACAGTTGGCTTGTCATGGGAGCCGGAGTCAGACCCGGGTCTGTGCGAGCACCAGAAAGTGTTTCTGAGGGGGAGCTGCGCTCTGCCACCCGTCGTTGCTCGCACGGAGGGGAGGAAGGCAGCATGAGGCACGCTGACCTCTTCCTCCCTGTCTCCAGCATTAATCTAAATGCCAAAACTCAGACCCAGTGGAATGCGCTGGCCTTCGGTTCCATACGGCACGGGGACTTCACCAGGAAGCACCTCGCGGGCAGCTGGCTCTGTCTTGCCCGCGGGTTGATGTCGCCGCCTCAGCTGCTTGTTCGCACCGGTGTCGGGCCACGTGGAGGGTTGGGCTGCCCAAGGTGAGGAGAGAGTCCCGGGAGAGCAGGGCTGCTCCCAGCGCTGGGCTGGGAATTGTTTATCGGGAGGAAGGGATCATATTGCACTCCATTTTTGCTGAGTTTATCTTGTTTTTTATCAGATTACACAGGGGATAACTCATCAATATTGTGATCCCGCTGACACGTAAGTGAGCCGCTGCATAATTCATGGCGGCTGCAGGGCCGGCAGTGGGAGGCACATGTTCAGTTAGGCACCTCACCATCTCGCTCCTCTGGAGTGGCCCAGGCCTTGCACCCACCGAGGTGGGTGCTGTGGTGGCCCTGCCTGCCGCAGCCCCTGGCCATCTTGCAGAATCTGTGCTGGTGCTGCACCAGCATCCTGGCCTGGGGACAGAGGCACAGGGTGGTGGCCTCAGGGTGCAGCACCACCCGGAGATGTCCGGCAGTGTAGCCCTCTGGGTGGCACGGTCCATGATGCAGGCTGAGCGTAGCTCTGTGTGGAGCAGTTCAGCCCGTGCTGTCCTCAGAGGACCCTCGGCTCCAGGAGTGGTCTCTGGAGGCTGCTGCGGAAGCGCCGGTGTCCCCACACCATGCTGCCTTTTGGGGCTACCTCGTAGGGGCCTGTTGCACTTCACTCTGTGCCCTGGTGCTGTCCCTGCAAGCTGTGCTGGCAGATGAGAGTGGGGCCCAGAGTTGTTAAACAACTGTAACAGGCAGAAATGCGAAGAGAACTTAGTAATGGCCTGTTAATTTTTTAATGCCTGTATCGAGTAAGAGACACAGAAACTAATTCCCTGCCTGTGCTGAACGGTTCAATAAATTAGCTTTACAAAGTCCAGAGCTGATCAGGTACCAGAGCTCTGATTCCTGTGCTTCTCTGTAGGGTACAGACGAGTATTGCAGCGTTTCCCTCCCCCAGGCAGTATTTCCAGTGATGGAGTTAAAGGAATGTTGTGGCCTCTTTCCTCTTCAGTGCCGATTGTCATCTGCTCTTGTGAGGCTGCATCACAGCCCAGGAGAGAGTGCTGCTCCAGGAAGCAAGCTGCTGGCTTTACTTTCAAAGCAGGTTTCCCACTTGTGGGTCTGTCCATCTGCCGGCTCCGTCTGTCCTCGCGGTGTCCGTCACTGACAGTGGTATTGCCAAGAGTGGGATTTAGAAAGCTGCGTTCTGCTTCCACGGGCCTGAGATGCTTCAGTGGATCCATGGAGATGGTGCTGGTGGGGGGGGAGGAATAGGTGTGTTGTTTTTGCACGGCATGTGGCTAACGTGGCAGCCGTGTCTTGACACATGGAGACGAAGACCCTGCACATGGGGCAATGCACCAGGAGTGGCACTAGATACAGTCTGTGCCATGTGTATCTGACAGTGGTGACATCTCCCCAGGCCCAGGTTCTAAGCATGGGTGAGTTGACAGGAGGCTGGTAGCACCTGAACATCCAGGGTGGGATTGGGTGGGTCAGCATGAGCTGCATTGCCAGGTCAGAAGACGCCTGGCTGATCCAGCCCATGGGATGTGAAACCTGGGAACCGATGAGTGTCGTGGGTCTGTCCTGCCACCCACCGAGCTCAGGGCCTGAGCTGGGCCCTTGGCCCTGGGCAGGGGAGATGTTCAGCAGAGACGAGGGGTTCTCTCTCTTGGGTGCCCTTTGGAGAGCACTTCAAACCTCGGTGATGAGATGAGGGGTGTAGTGTCTCCTCCCATGCTTGTCAGCTGTCGAGGTTAACTCTGAGAATCCACGTTATCTGTAAAAACACCCAGTCCTTGTCAGTCTCTTCAAGTACTGATCTCAACACCTTCCTGCAGCAGTGAACTCCAGAGCTGAATTACGTATTTATGGAAAAGTCTTCCTTGGCAGTCTTCAGCTTCTCACTCTGGTCTCACTCATCATCTTCTCCACCCTGGCTTTCAGGACAGGCAGTGGTGACCCCTGCACTCCCCTCTCTAAGCTGTGCCCAGGTCTGTGTCATCGCTATCGTAACCCTGCTTGTAATCTCCTTCCCGTGGTGGGCAACTTTCAGAAGGATGAGGATCTGTGGTCACAGGGGTCTGTGGTGGACCCCTCTGTAGCGCTGGTCTTTGTCTGGTGGCGTTTGAGGCGCTCTGTGTGTGTCTCCCTTCCTCTCACAGGCGGTTTGAAAATGTATCAGGGATAGTGAGAATTTTTTTCCCATTTTTGTGGTGCTTCCCTCCATTAATTTTCTGGTTGTAGTACATTACTCATGGATAATTAAGAGTGAGCTATTAATACAACATTTAATATTCAAGTGCAGTGAAGAGGAGAGAACAATAAGTCAAGGAATCATATACTACAAGACGTTTTGGTTTAGTGATGAAATTTTTTTTGCTGGCTTTGGCTATCAGAGCATAGTGCTGCTTCCATCTGAGTATGGTCCCGAGAACTTCATTTATTGATAGAATACAAATAGGACATTAAATCAGGGGAAGTGAATTTGAATTGCTGGCCATATATACAATTATGAACGGGATTGGCTACTTCTATCTAGTGTATCTTAACTTAGGAGAATTATGTTAGAGACCGCAAAAGAGAGCTTAGAGTGTCTTAAAATTAATGAGATTGAAGTCTGCCTAGGAAAAAATATATGCTAAAATGCAGCTCTCGCATTAGGGATGAAAAAAATGCTTTAGAGAAGTGTCGTGCTCTGTCGGGGTGGAGCAGCGCGGGGCAGGTGGGCCACGTACCAGCGTCGGGTAAACATCTCTGCCCCAAGCGCTCCCCGCCGCGCTCCCTGCGGGGATGAGGGGGAAGCTTTCACTGGATTGGTGGCCGTGGCACCACCAGCGTTTCCAGCCCTTCTCCCTTTGGCAGCTCACAGCACCGCACACCCACACCGGGCAACTGACCCAGGCAGCTGCAGAGCACCCTGCCCCATGTTATGGTATTTTGGAGGGTCCCTGGGGATCATTCTCTTGTCCCCCGAGGGTTGTAGGTCTGTGTGTCCCATGTCTGTGGCATGGTGCTTTTTGGGGCAGGTTTTCTGAGGGCCACTTCTCTGTGGGGATGCACTGAGGCATTTCTGAGCAGCCTCAGACAGCGAGGACGGTGCTTCCTCCTTGTGCCACAGGTCTGCCCATGCTTTGGAGGCAAGGAGGGGTGTTTGGGTCCATGAGCCTGCCCATCTGAAACGTGCTGTGGATGGTGGCAGTGGCAGCGGCAGCACGCACCCGGCCAGAGATCACTGCTGCTGGGGCTGGAGCTGAGTCCCGAGGGGTGGGCACAGAGCAGTGGCCCAGGGCAGGAAGGGGAGGTGAGATCCCTCAGGCTGTGTCCTGCTGGGGTGGTCGCAGGGAGGCAGCAGGAACACCAGCACTGTGGTGGGAGGCAGCTCCAGCAGCCACGCTGGGAGCTCTCCAGAGAGGGAGCGTGTAAAGATGTCACGAGTCAAGCACATGTAAAGGTTGCCATTTACAAGCGAGTAATTGCGAGAGTTACCACCCAGCTGTCTCTGAGACAGTGCTGGATATTGTTATTTATATCCCACCGTTTGCTGCGCACTGCTCACCGAGTGTCCCTGCCCCTGAGCAGAGCGGCCCTGCCGCTACTGGCGCTGAGCGGCACCTTCTTGCCACACCGTGGAGACCCTGCCACCTCGGGGAGAGGGCTCTGACACCAGCAACTGCCTTTGGCCCCTGCTTGTGTGGAGTTACCACCCACGTTCTGCACACCCCTGTGCCGTGGGGCTTCTCCCAGCTGTGCCAGAGGCACCGGAGCACACCCCCTGTGTGCACCTGAACCCTCCTGCAGTAGTTCGGTAGATGAGCTGAGTAGTTGTCTGTTTACAGGTGGGAAAGGGTCAGTGTAGCCTGACCTGCCTTTGTGAGCGTCATTTGTAGTTAACGCTGATCCTGGAACCACGTCCAGTTTCTTTTGGGGGCCGTCCTCTCCTGTAGGCGGTTCCTGTGCCCTCAGAATCCTAACCACCAAGTCCCCTGATCTCTGCAAGGGGGGGAAGATGACCACCTGATCCCAACCAGTCTGAGACGGGGAGTGTAATTAAACATAGGCACTGTATTGATTCCTAATTAAGCAGCAGCAAAACAAATTATTTACCAGTATAATAAAAATGTTGTCGGAGTGTTGACAGTACTTGGGCACAAAGCTTTCTGGAGTCCATTGTGTGCACACATTTATAAGTGTTATATAAAGAGCTGCGACTGTCCACGAGGAGCCGTGAGTAGAGCTGCCTGTTGTAAAGTTGCGTTGGCGTCTTGGACGTCGGAGACCCCTCCAGCACTTAGGAAACGGCCCCTTCAGCCGAGGCTGCTGGCTGGCGAACCCCTTCCAGAGCGGCGGGTCCGGCACAGGAGCTGCGGCTGAGGGGACTCTGGCCACATGAGGCACGATGGAGCTCCAGGAGTGAGACCGAGATCTTGGAGGCGCTTTATGTTCAGTGTCAGCATTTAAAACAACTCGAGCATTTACACAGGGCAGGGCTGGAACAGCTGCTGTTACAGGTGCTGTGTCTGTGCACCTGGCCGGCAGCAGCCCATGGCTGGTCTGCGCCTCTTGGCCGCCCCTGCCCAGGTACTGTCGTGGCTACTCTGAGAGCTGCTGGGGGGTCCCTTCTCTGACCACCACAGGGAGCTGTGCTGCTCTCGACTTTTCTGCTTTTGGTGGCTGTGCTGAGGTAGTCTGTGGCCAGTTGTTTCCACATGCCCTGTGTGGTTGTGGGTGAAGCCTGCCAGGTAACCCTTCTGCTGGGAAGCCTCCTGGCTTTGGGATGGCATGAGGAAATGCAGTAGAGATCTTGGATTGCCCACAGGGAGGTGGCTCCATCACAACATGGGGGTCTCCTCTGGACAGGTTTTTCTGACCATCTCCTTGTGTGTCTGGGGTGGGTCTGGTCTGCTGGGGTCTGGATTTGCCCAGAGACTTGGTAGCCCGTTGGTACACTGCTGGGCGAGCAGCGATTCCCAGTTGTGCCTGCGTGCAGAGGGGATCAAAGGGTCACCAAGGAATGTCAGATGTCCTTCACCACTGGTTTTGCCCTGGGCTCACTTGGCTGCTCGCTGTGGGAGGGATGTGCTCTCTGGTGTGAGAGAGGCTGAAAAAATGCCACTAACCCTGAGGTTCTGACCTGCCCTGTGTACTGTGCCCAGGGAGAGCTGTGGTGTTCCCCACCTGGGGACACGCGCCTGTGCCCTGGAGAGCAGCGGCACTTTGTGCAGCTCCTCGGTGTCTGCAGCTGGAGCAGAGTGGGAG
>JAAGNO010019398.1:7478-35857 GCA_033439905.1 Ceryle rudis
GAAAGAATTTTTTTTTTTTTTTTAATTATTATTATTACTATTTTCATGCCCTTCTACTTTGAATCAGGTTGGTTTCTTTACCATGCCCTCCAGAGCATGGGATACAGAGGGAGACTAAAATGATAGCTAATAAATTTTTGAAGCCTCTAAAAGTTACCTTCTGTAAAATAGCTTTTCTATACATAATAATGTCACTGCTTTATGGCCTGATGTTGCCTGACCTTCCATTATGAGAAGCCAAGGCCTCTTTTCGATGGTGTAAAAATCACATTTATAGCCTTACGTGGTTGTAAGATATTGGACATTATATGTGTTACTTATAGAATAGAGACAATTGCCTATTATGGGGCTCAGTATTATTTGAATGCATAGAAAGGGAAACAGGGTAAACATGATTTTAGTAGTGTATGTCTGAAAAAAATATACTTCAGAAACACATCTAAAACTAAATATTAAATTTAGATGCCAAAAGTCCCAACATTTCACTACCAAGATTTTACTCCACCGTGTTGATTCATTACCATGGTTCTGTGTGGGAATACTGTACTAGCTGGAGTAGAAGTCATTTGGAAACAACTTTAAAGTATTTATTCCAACAGCTATTGAGTTAATAAAGCTTGTAATGAAATAGAGTAAGAGAAGTAGCAGACCTTAACTGGGTAGTTTTGCAAAGTGATTCATGTTTAAGGTTTCTTATAAATGACATTTAATTTAGAAAATCCAATGGCTGGTTTTCCAGAATCCACAAAACGATAACATCACTGTTCATCAGTAAAGTATCATGTTCCCTGTGTTTGCATTGTAAGCCTAAAAATGTGTATTTGTTATATCTGAAAGATGTGTTTCTCAAAATTATTTCAGTGAAAGAATTGGAAATGTTAAATTTTGAATGGGTTTGCAGTTACTGTTTTTTAAATGTATTTATCACCTGTGTTTATTTAACCCTCGGCATTAACCACTTCAGCATTGCAAACAACTGCTACTGATTCTAGTTTAGTCTCTTACCAGGCTCAAACTTTACATTATTGGAATGGGAATTTTATCTTTCACTGCAGAAATTATGCACATATTTTATCTGGTAAAAAATATGGGAATCCCATACCTTTATTGGAATTCTGCTTGCAGTTTGTAAACCTGATATTTGTGTTCACAGTTCAGAGCAGATAATGAATAAATATGAAACGGGTAGAATGAAAAAAAGGGTTAGAGACTTTAGCAGTTTCTTTTATTGGGTACCTTATTTGCAACTATGAAATCTGTACTGTGCTCTTGAACCATATTAAGATGCAAGGAGTTCATGTTTACCATATCTATGTGGGAAAGAGCTGATATTATATTTGAACAATCTGCATGTTGTTTTTTACAACAGAAGTTTCCAAACTCAGTGACATTAGATTGAATCTTTTAATGTTGTTACTTTAGCTTGAAAATCTTTTTCTACTTAGTAAAATCTTGTGTTTTAAAGTGCTGCTGGAGCTTCACAGGAGTTTTATCTGCAGTAAATCATCATGAAAGATCACAATATTGAGTCTCAGAGGTTTTAGATATATTAACATTCCAACAGAATCCTAAAGATCTTTCTTTACTAGCAAGAACTTGATGTAACTTGACCTTATAATAGGAAAATAGGGTTTTTCTATTCAGGATTTCTAAATGCAGTATCAGTGCAGATGTAGGAAGAAAGACATCATAGTGTTTTAAACACCTCTTACAGTAACTACATTTACAGTTCTGGTAAGGAAGCTGTATTTAAGTTTTTCTTTTAGAAAATCAAAATTAAGTACTCCTATTGTTGCTGCCTCTTCATATCTTTCTCATGCGCATTATATTAGGCTCTTCTTTTGGAAATATTGTAGAGGAATGAACATTTTGTGAAAGAATCCTTGAGTGTTTCAATTAATCTAATTTAAGGAAAGAAATTATTAAAAATTTCAGTTGAACACAAAAGCAGCCCAGAAACCTTGAGACAGTTGCTTAAGAATTTGTTTTTCGTGATTGCTGAATACTACATTGATTTTCTATATTTTTTAAAAAAATCCATTGTCTTGCTCCAGTATGATCAATCCTCTTGTCCCATATGAGTACTTTAATAATGTCTGCATATCTTAAAACTTATATCTTATGTTATTATTCAGATGTAGATTTTGATAAATATAGAAAAGGAAACTCAACAATAATGGATTAGGTGGACAGACTATAAGCACAGGAGGTGGGGTAACTACAGGAGCAGCAGTGGTTCTCAGATTACAGCAGACCTGAAGAACAATACTCCTGCAAAGAAAAGAGAAAAGTGACTTATACATTAGAAGGCTAATGCTATGTCAGATACTAAAAAAATATTATAAGATGGTATTGATAAAAATTCAAAAGCTTGTTTTGAATGTTCTCCTAGCTCAAAAGCACTCCAAAGAAGCAAAAGACTTTTATGTACTGCTTTAATTTGTTTCTTTTCTTTTTTCTTCTGCTGTCACAAGGGCAAGAATAGCTGACTTTCAGGGTCATGGTAAATTGATTTTGTGTTGTACACTTAAAAGGAGATTTCTAAAGTTTTGTTTTACTATTACTTGTTCTGAAAGATTTCCATTTTTGTTATTGATTTTTTTTTTCTTTCTGTGAGATGCTTTAGGAACAAATGACATAATTTCCATGGAGCAAGAGTATGCTCCTGAATGTAATACCTGTGAGCATTTTGGTGTTGTATACCAAATTTAAAAAGAACAGACCAAAACCCCAAAATCTTTAGAAAAGATCTGCAATGACTGTTGTGTGGTTTGGGTGTTTGTTTTGGTTGGTGGTTTTTTGTTTTTTTTTTTGTTAACTGTAAGAGATCTGCTGCTTTACAGGGCATAACCCTCAATATAGGAGGTGGGAGTTGGAGGGCAGAGAGCTAATCGTGGGATTAATGTAGATTTCGTTTATAATCCCTTCTGTGTTTATATGCTTTTATCCACTGTTAGTGTGGAAACAGGACAAATCCCCTTTTAATTCTCATTATTAATGAAGATTTGTCCAAAGGCTTTATTGTGCCTTCATTGGAAGCTGTGTGCTTGGGAAACACATAATCTTACCATTGCAGATGGAGTACTTAAAGGTATTATTCCTCAGGGGCTCGTAGTTCAAGATATGTGGGGTGGGAAAATATCTGTTGATATATCACATCATGTTGTATTCTCTTCTGGTACAGATAGGACCATATCTGAATACATGGATGTGGAGAGCAGTGCTTTCCACCAGTCTCATGCTGCCATCCATCCTGGCTCCTGACCACTGTCGCAGTTACACTGAGCTGCACCAGGTTACTCTAAAGAGCATACAGATCCTGAGTTCAGGCATATGTAGGCTCAGTACTGTTTGAATGTGATGCCTAACGTTAGCCCTGGCTTCTTTTTGCTCATCTAAGGTTTTTGTTCATAGTTAACATGCTAAGGCCTGAATTCAGAAGATAGGATGATGATTGATGTAAATGACATGAGGAAAGGGATGGACAGTACATATAAAAAAATTACCAAAGTTATCCATTCGAGCTTTGCACTTTCTTGGCAAGAGCCAAATTCCTGAAGTATCTTTTTTCAAATACTAGACAGAAAACTCTTCTACATTCACCTGAGTGTTGCACAAAGACCTGTGCCGTACTTTCTGTTTGGAAGCACTTGATTCAAGGACTTACACACAACCTCTACCTTTGGAACTTCTTAGAAGGTACTTTTGAGCATTTTTTTTTGGTTTTTTTTTTTTTTTTTTGGTTACTAGACTGTACTTTTGGAACATGCCTTACTCTCTTTGCTGAGTATATACATGCTGAGGTCTCTAGACTGAAGGTCTTATATGAGGTGCCCAAATTTTAGCACTGTATAAGAAAGACAGCTAACATAAACTGAATGGTCTTTGCTTTTTGTTCTTTTATTGACGGTCTCAGTACAGGATTGTTTGTTTGAAACTTCTGTCTCTGAATCCTAACCAGTTCATCTTAAATGTTTTATTATCTTTATTTCTGTTATGTTCTGTCAGATAATATGCTGTTGGGAGCTTGTGGCTGACCAATGTACAACACTAATAAATGGACTATTTGCCCTTCTCTGTGGTTTGGGTCAGCATTGTGGAATGTGCAGACTGAGCTACAAAGGGAAAATGGAAGGAAAAAAAACCCAAACAAATATTCACAAGATTATAACAAGAATGACTAAAATTATGAGGGAGAGAAGTCTCACAAAGGTTTTGCTGATGAAATTACTTTCTTCACTGCATGAAAATTAAAGAGTCGGTGGACCCAAGCCCCTCCAATACCCTAAACAAGGCTCTTGACACCACAGGAAGTCTATTATCTCCATGGCAACCAAAATAAGTAGTGAATATTGCCTTAACAGCCACAAAGAATAAAAAGTGTATCTAAAATTAATTTATGTCTTGGGATCAGACACTTGAGATAAGAGAACTGGTCCATAAAGTAGCCCAGAGGAGCTAGTAAAACAGTCAGTCCTTTGTTATCAAAGGAGCTGTACTTGGAGTGCATAAGTTTGCTTTTCGTCTTTTTTAAAAGAAGAATATTGTCAACATGTCCATATTTACATGGATGTTTCCCTTAACTGTCTTCTACAAATATAATTCTTGACAAAGAAGGTTTGGTAATAATTGCCTGAAAAAGCAGTTACCTCATAACCTCTCTCATGTGCAGAAGGATCTGTTTTTTGCTGTGTTAATTAATTTGGAATGAATGAATTTCTTCCTATTTCCTTCCCTGTCTAAAAAAACCAAACAAACAACAACCAAACAAAAAACAAACTCAGAATTTCTTTCATAAATATTCCAGTAGAGAAAAGAAAAAAAGGATTAACATGCAGTCCCGGAACTCTGTAAAGATTCCATTACATTTATAAACTGGAAAGACAAACTCATGATATATTTACTTGTAAAATAACTCAAAACAAGGAAAAGGCCACCAAACTCATGTGATTTCTGTGTAACAGGGCAGATAGACTAGATATTTGTGCATATTCAGTCAACAACAGTACCATATTTCTCCTTGGAATCCTCCCTTTCTGTGCAGCTTCTTACTGCTGCAGGATACACTGGTCCTGCTGTACAAACCATTGCACTGTATATGTCTGATTGTATAAATGAGCTTTGATTTATGCTACAGGATCTATGGAGTAGCGCCCCGATCAGGAATGCCCCAAATCATTGACATTTAGGAAGATGTATGTGAGATGAGATCACTTGCTACACATACACTGTTACACTAGTTCCTAAGCAGCTCTCTTGGCCACAGAATACTGGGTAAGGTGAGCCTTTGGTCTGTATTTCTCACATTCTTACGGTAAGCATAAATAATGCCCAGAGCTCCAAAATACTTAAAACCTGGCATCTCCTGGTACAACATCTAAGTAAGTGAATTTTCAAGAGGTTTTTCTCAGGTAGACCTGTTGTGTATTGAACCCATTGAAAATCTGTCCCTTTCCCTGAATTTTCAAGAGATTTTACTCTGTGCATTAGGAAAAGTGAAATTTATTTTTTTCTGAATGGTATATTTTTTTTCATCACCCTACCTTGAAAATGTAGTATTGTGGTATTTAGATTGGCAAAGTGGTAGAAACCAAACCAAACCAACAAACAAACAAACAACAAAACCAACAACATTAAAAAAAAAAAAAACCAAAAAATTCAAAACAAAAAAGACTTTGAGCCATTAGTAAGACATAGCAAAGAGTATGAAAAATTACACAGACAGGGTAAAACTGCTATTATTTAAGTTCAATAATACTTTCTACACATTTCAGCTATGAGTTATCATCTTTCTATAGTATAATACAAAGGAAAAAACTAACAAAGAATTTTGATCCATCTGTTTTCCACAGCTGATGACATTTTCTCAAATATAACAAAATAAGAAGTTAAAGAGGTTTTCTTGCCATTTAAATATTATTACCAATTGTTAAATGATGAAAGGACATTACAGGCAGCTCTAATATGTCCCCTAAGAGAAGAGACTCTGCTTGGTACATTTTTTCTTTTGTTTAGCTATTAAAAACAGAAAACTACCGTGTTATATGTATTTTGTAATGGTGGTTTTTGGGCTAAAGTTGATCACAGAGTGCAGTCACCAAAAATAATTCAGCACATCTTTTTACTGTGTAGCTGTGGAAACTTATTTTCTATCTATTCTATAATATTATCCTGGATGTCTCATTAACTGGAGCCAGACATGGTGAATCTGAGCTTTGGCTGCTGTTACTTTTGTTTTCATTCATTAAGTTTCATTAAAGAAAATACAAATGTTTAAAATAAAGTCCTTCTGTCACTTTACCAATTGCTTTCAGGAAGAGAGGAATTTGTGTAATTGTAATTGTAATGGAAAATATGACCATGAGGTAATCTTTCTCTCAAGGAATTTAAAGTTTAGACATCTAGGTTATAATTTTCAGAACATTCATCAGAATTGAGGAACTAGGACAAGCTGGTGGATAATGACCTGCATCTTTGCTTGTAAACTGTCATGGCCCCAAACTGTGGCCACATGTGACATACCTGCTGTGTATAGTTCCTACTACACTCTAGTTCCTGAACTGTGCCCAGGAGCTATTTGGGAAAGTGGCAATTGTCATTGTCCAAAATCATGTCATGAGTAGGTTAACACTGATGGTCTGGTTCCAGTGCCCAGAATGGATCCTGTGCATTGCTTACTTTATTAGCATACACCTATCCCCATCTTAGGCACCAGTCTTAGGACAGGAAGAATCCTGTCCCTGTGTGAAAATTCCTATCTTTTTCCATTCACTAATGAAGGAGTATAAATGACCAGTTAGGACCACTAGCCTATATTGTGGAAGGCTGAACCTAGAGCACCTGAATATAATTTCTACAGATACTTACCATGTTTAAAATATTTTCTTCAGATGTTATGTTATACATCCTTATGACAAAAGTTCCTCAGGACCTCAAAAATGACAAGAATCTTTTAGATAAAATGATATGAAAACCTGTTCCTACATACTCTATCTTGGTCCAACCAGGAAACCTGAGAAAGATTCAAAGAATATGTAGTAAGAGAAAATAAATGAAGGAAAACTCATATTTATTGTGTAAGGACAGTATATCAAAAAATAACCTGGAATATTATGGTTCATATAGGTAAGTGTACTGTAAATATGATCTCAGTGATTTAAAGAGGATGTCTACTTAAATAATGAGACATTGAACAGTATTCTGTTCCAGACCCTTAAGTCTTTTAGAAGTCATTGATGAGAACTCTGCTCAAATCATCCCCTACATGATTAACATAACTAGCCCTTTTTGTAACACTACAGCACTATTGTTCAGTGTGATCTAATTAGCACTGGAAAATACTTGAATATAAAATACAAAATAGTTATAAGGAAGTGCAACATTGTGAGTAGGGAAGAAGGGAACAGTTCAGAATATGGACATGTCTTTATGCTAAGAAGGGGTTAAAGTCTAGAAGAAGTAACAAGACAATAAACAAACCAAGAAAATTAGGTAACGTGGACAGAATTAATGTATTTCCTGAAAAGATAAATGAACAAGTGGAATAAATTACCATTAAAGGCAATTGAAACAAAGATTATAAATAAAATATGAAATATAAAGTATAAATGAAGTTGGAAGACTTAGATTTATTTCCTGAGAAAGAGGAAAGTGAATGATCATAGAGGGAAAAGTGGGAAGGTGAGATTAATATATTAAAAATGGAAGGTTGCAATTTCATTCAATAAGTTTTTTTTCATACTTCATTCAAGTAATTGTTGAAGATATTTTATAATATGTAATTAATAAACAGTACTCAAGATGAGCTTTCTTTTTTTACTTGTAATTTTCGAATACCCTTTGACAAAATGGAGAATGGTCAAGGAGGGCAGCAGCACAAATAATGAACATTAGGTATAAGCTAAGCACCTGGTACTTTACCAGGAGAAGTTATAATGTAAATATTTAAAGAGAACAGATGAATGTGAGGACTCCCAACATAAAAAAAAAAAAAAAAAAAGGAATAATAAATACCCTGCAAGTTTGAAAGGTCAAAAGTCTCTCAGACACAGATTAAATTTTCATGGTGTTTTCGCTAGAAATATGACTGTGTTCGCCTAACAGAAACATGACCTCAATTAATTTGTGTTCTAAATAGAGGGAAAGCAATAGAGAACAGGCTTTTTACTGTTGTAAAATAAAAATAAGTATGCTAAAAATCTTCCATATTCAACAGACAATTCATATAACTTAATGAATAAAAATATTTTGCTCAATGCCTCTTGCACATTCAGTAGCAGAATCTTTAAGAGTAGAAAAATTTGTTCTGAAGCATCTGCAAAAGTCCATTAGATAACCATATGCATGGCTTCTTTTTTTTTTTTTTTTAATTACTTTTGTAGTTAAAGAGAACAACAACACTAGGTAAGGATATGCAGCACCATTTCAAAAAAGAGAAAACGGGGACCTCACCCTCAGATAACCTGCCTTTAGTGGGACTGTGCCTGTGTATAAAGATACCTCTGTTCTAAATCCTGGTAGCATTAGAGCCTTGGGCAATATGTTATAGAAGACAAAGAATTTCACTTTTGCAGTCAGTGCCACAATACTGACATCAAGAACACTAACCTCAGCCAAATCTTTTAAAGCTGATGTTCTTTAGCTCGGTGTTTTCACAATGGCTTTCTCAAGGGCATATCCCTTTTAATGTTAATTTATTTCCAGTCTTTTATCTCCATAGGAGGAATCAATGCCATTTAATACTCAAACCTCCTGGAGGGGAAACAGCAGAAGCTGGGTTAGGTAAAGTCCAGAATGAACTTTCAATCAGCGTAGCGTCAAAGTGTACAAAGACTCTGAATTAATTTCTGCCTCCACATAACTGGTAGCCTACAGACTGAAGATTACTTTTCTCTAGCCACCATTGCCTCAAAAGAAACATGTAATAGTCCAGTGTCTTCCCTGCTCCTGCGTATTCCTGTATTTACCACCCATGTCATTCTGACTGGGACGAGTAGCTGGAAGACATTTCTCTTGTAATTGTCAGTGACCCAGTAGAGATCACTGGGTTAAGTCACCAAAGAGGGAGCACAATTGAGATTCCTTTACCTTAGCTATAGGATATTTCTATCCCTGTGGTTTAAATGGAAGACCATCATATACAACAGGAACCACAGCAGCGAAAGGTGGGACTAGAGCTTGCAAGAGACATTCCAGAACTGGAATTTGGTCTAGTGCCATTGTGTTGCTAGTGTTTTGGTGTAGGTTTTCATTTAGTGAGGCAAGATAAATGGAAATATGTCCAAATGTTAGATTTAGCTGAATGAGATTCTTTTACCAAGGCTGCTTTTATAGACAGTGAGGCAATTAGGATGGGTCATCTAAACAAGCATCTAAAATTAGTTTTTTGCTCTGAATTAACTGCAGGAGAAACCTCTCCTTTTACTGACTGCAGACAAGCTAGTCTTGTTAACACTAAGATAGACCTTGTGAATACTTTCCACAGATTCTTCTTTAAGACTCATAATTTGGATACCTTTGCTGTAGGTCTGGGTTTTATTCACTCTGTCCTGGTGTGTTATCTATTGCAGGAAAGTGCTTATTGTGTTGAAGGACTTGGAAACAATTTGCAATTTTAAACACTTGAAATACTTGATCTATAAAGGCTTTTCAGGCCATATGTTTCATAAATTTGAAATAAAAATAAGCAGAACACATTTACATCGAGAAGGATAGTGGAAGCAAGACTAGAAAGATACATATAAAACCACGGCCATTACACTGATCACTGTAACTCCTCTGTGGAGTACACAGAAAGTCCAATTTAGTAGTACATTATATTGGAATTTTTCCATCACATGAAGATAAAATATAAAATTAGTTACAAAGTTCAGTAGATATGACTAAAATTGTATTAAAATAGGACTTAATTGAGAATTATTATAGTAGTAGCATTTTATTTCACATTTGCAAAGGCAAAAAAAGTGAACTTCTGATCAGCAGTTCTGTTGCCTAGAAGAAATCAACCATAGATTTCACAAATTATTTCAGATATCCAGTAACTGTCAATTGAACTTAGGAACCATGTGGAACTGAAATTGTTGTGTACTTCAGAAGCT
Source organism: Ceryle rudis (assembly GCA_033439905.1). Taxonomy (NCBI): domain Eukaryota; kingdom Metazoa; phylum Chordata; class Aves; order Coraciiformes; family Cerylidae; genus Ceryle; species Ceryle rudis. Next base: position 17,576 of record JAAGNO010019398.1, read on the forward strand.
GGCTTTTTTTTCCTCTAGATTTCCTTCACAGACTTCACTGACTAAATACTAGATCCAATTCCTTGGGTAGACTAAAACAGTGTATAGGTTTTGTGTGGTAAGGTTTTGGTGGCAGGGGAGCTACAAGGGTGGCTTTTGTGAGAAGTACTGGAATCTTCCCCTATGTCTGATAGAGTTGATGCCAGCTGGCTCCATGGCAGACTCACCACTGGCCAAGGCCAAGCCAATTAGTGACAGTGGTAGCACCTCTGTGATAACATATTTAAAAGGCGGAAAAAACTGTGGTGCAACTGTAGCCAGAGAGTGGAGCAAGAATATGTGAGTGAAATAACTCTACAAACACCAAGGTCACTAAAGAAGAAGGAGTAGGAGGTGCTCCAGGTGTCAGAACAGAGATTCCCCTCAAGCCTGTGGTGAGGCAGGCTGTCCCTCTGAAGCCCATGGGGATCAATGGTAGAACAGATAGCCACTTGCAGCCCATGGAGGATCCCACGCTGGAGCAGGTGGATGCCTGAAGGAGGCTGTGACCCTGGGAGTAGCACATGATGTAGCAGGCTCCTGGCAGGATCTGTGGACTCATGGAGAGAGAAGAGCCTGTGTTGGAGCAGCTTTGCTGGCAGGACTTGTGACCCTGTGGGGGACCTCTGCTGGAACAGTCTGTTCCTGAAGGACTGAACCCCATAGGAGGGACCCCATGCTGGAGCACAGGAAGAGTGTGAAGGAGGAAGGCGTGGCAGAGACAACATGTAATGAACTGACTGCAACCCCCATTACCCATCCTCCTGTGCTGCTGAGGGGGAGGTAGAGAAAATCTGGTGTAGTTAAGCCTAGGAAGAAGGGGGGGGTGGTGGAAAGGGCACCCATGATGGTAATTGCTGAGTGATGTCCCTGTCCTTATCTCAAACCATGAGCCTTTCATTATATTTTCTCTTCCCTATCCAGTTGATATAATGGCTTTGTTGGGCACCTGGCATACAGCTAGGGTCAACCCACCACTATTAGTTTCATAGGATCATAGCATATTTTGGGTTGGAAGGGACCTTTAAAGGTCATCTAGTCCAACTCCAACTCTCCTGTCATGAATGTGGACATCTTCAACTAGATCAAGTTGATTAGAGTTCTATTCAATCTGTCCTTGAATATTTCCAGGGATGGAGCACCTCTCTGGGCAACCTGTTCCAGTGTTTCCCCACTCTCATTGCAAAACCATTCCTCCTTATACTTAGTCTGTATCTACTCTCTTTTAGTTTAAAACCATCACCCCTTGTCCTGTTGCAACAGGTCCTGCTAAAAAATCTGTTCTCATCTTTCTTATAGGAATCCATTAAGTACTGAAAGTCACAGTAAGGTGTCCCAGAAGCCTTCTCTTCTTCAGGCTGAACAACCCCAGATCTCAGCCTTTTTTCACAGGAGAGGTGTTTCATCCCTCTAATAATTTCTGTGGCCCTCTGGAGATGATCCAAAAGGTCCATGTCTTTTCTGTACTGAGGACTCCGGACTGGACACAGTACTCCAATCAGGGTCTGATGAAAGAAGAGCAAAGCAGCAGAATCACCTCCCTTGACCTGCTGGCCACAATCCTCTTGTTTCAGCCCAGGATCCAACTGGCTTTCTAGGCTGTGATTGCAGACTGTCGGCTAATGTCCAGCTTTTCATCTACTGGTACCCCTAATTCCTTCTCAGTAGGGCTGTTCTCAATCGCTTCATCCCTCAGCCTGTCTTGATATCTGGGGTTGCCCTGACTCAGGTGCAGGACCTTGAACTTAGTCTTGTTGAACATCATGAAGCTCACAACAGGCCACTTCTCAAGCTTGTCCAGGTTCCTCTGGATGCCATCCCATCCCTCAGATGTGTCAATCACACCACTCAACTTGGTCTTATCTGCAGACTTGATGAGGTCCCAGTATGGACCCCTGAGGGACACTACCTGTCACTGAACTCCATCTGGACATTGAACCATTGACCCCTACTCTCTGAATGTGCCCATACAACTAATTCCTCTTCCACCAAACAGTCCACCCATCAAATGCATATATCTCCAATTTAGAAAGAAGGATGTTGGGGGTTATTGTACCAAAGGCCCTTTGAGAATTCCCAGGCATTGAAGACAGACAGATATGACATGCAGCAATTCTCTCCCTGATGGAGTTAGCCATAAAGGAAGAAGGATCCTCCACAGAGTTTAATGCCACAAGATATTTTTCAGCCAGTTGAGTTTTACTGAAGGTGTCTACAACACAGGGGTTTGAGTTTGTACTGCAGGTACCTACAAGTAGCTCTTGTGAGTGAGTAATTCTCTAGGTTAACCTGCTCTGGCAGGGGGGTTGGACTAGATGATCTCCTGAGGTGCCTTCTAACCGCTACCATTCTGTGACTCTGTGAATAGCTCAAAAGGCTCCAGTGACTGTTAATGATGTCTACACTGTTTACAATAGGAGATTATATAACTGTCTCTGTAGTTTTCTATTACAAAAAGAAAGTGAAGAGAATTTTGCAATTATACTAAAAGGAAATTCTTCTGATTATTTTAGAAGTCTGTCTTAGGATAAGATGAATCACACCAATAATATCTGATTTCCATACACTGTCAATAAAAGGAAAACTAGCAGATTAGCATAGATGTAAAAGTTTATGTCTTACCACTTGAAGCAAACCCAAAAGTATAGTTGAGCTGGGTGTAAGGAAGGCCTGTCTGCAGATTCCTGCCTCTGACTTTGCTTAGAGAATCACCCAGCATTTACGTCTTTAGACTTGCTGGTCTTGAGACAAGACTTTGTCTTGTTCCTGTCCAGGAAACCCACCAAAATCTATATATTCATGATGAATATATTTATACTGTTTGAAAGGAGTATTGTAGGAGAATCTGTATTCTCTATGCTAATAGCACTCTTGTCGTGCTCACTAATCCTTTGTTTCAATGCCCCAGAAGTCTTTCCTATGCAAATCAACTCACAGGGGCACTTTAACATGTAAATCACAATCTGCCTAACATATGAGGAATTGATGGATTTTAAATTCCTTGTCTGTGGGGAAGTAATGAATTGTACTTATTTAACATATACTACTATGCTAGGTGCATCTCCAGTACTTAGTGGCAGTGCCGTACCAAGTCCAATACAGCATTCATAGTTTTAGGAGTACAAGAGAGAAGAACCAAAAATCTTTGAATTCTTTTTCTCTTTTATGTACCAAAATTAGTTATTCTGATAAAATGTTCAGTGGTCTAGTATCTTGACTGAGAGTATGATGTTATTCCTTCATTCTGAAGTAAATGCTCACTCCTATGGGAAAATATTACTGAATATTTTTGACTGAATATAAGACATTTCACACTAAAAAAAAAAAAAAAAGAATACATGTAAGACAAAATATTTGTCAAAAAAATGCACTTAAATCTCAAAGTCTATAAAATGAGAGTGAAAAATGCAAAAGCAGAGATGAATTTTCATTCCATCTACTTCTAGGCAAATCCTAGTTGCCTGCAAAAGAATGTGAAAGAAATAATGTAGCTTTTGAACTGTTTACATGATATTTTATAGGTTAATTGTTGTGTACAAAAAAGTGGTGACAGTACAAAGATGTGATCTTTATTCATGGTCTTTAAATGTTCTTGATATTCCTAAAATAAGTCTCACTGTTTCAGTGATCTGGTGGGAGGGTTTTGTTTTGTTTTGTTTTCTAGTGTTTGAAGGTTTAGATGATATAAGGTCAAGAAGGGACTTGTTCTGACTCTGTACCTCTTAATTTCTGATGATATTAGCAGTACTGAGACTTCTGCCCTTTATAGAAAATACAGTTGGGTTTTTAAGGTCAGAATATAACATGCACAAAATTTTTGAGCCCATGTTTTTCATGTTTACATCTCTAAAAAAGAATATGATGTATAGTCTCCAAAAGACACAGAGAGGGTAAAGAAAATAACATCCAAAATAATACATGCCAAAGTATACCTATAGCATCTTCCAAAGAGATACTCTAGTTATTTTTATCTCTGTTTTAGGTTCATTTTGTGTTTGCTTATATATACCTGTGAGTTGTTAAGAAAGAGCAGTGTGTAAGTGTTGTTTCTATTGTCACAGCTTTGATACCTATTCAACAGTCCATAGAGTCATGCCTGGTTTTGGTTTTATGTTTTTTGTCTTCTAGAAATCATTATACAATGAGAATATATGGTTTTGTGTGTATTTAGTTCTTTGTGTATATTTTAGTACAAGGATTATATTGCCTGAGCAGGCCAGAGGACACCTGCTTGCTGTCATGAAAATGTCTCTGTACCTCTTTGCTGCCAGCATGGGGTTAGAACGTATTTCTATGGAAATGAGTTCCTTACTATTTATATCTGCTGGCTCTCAAATGATTCATTAATAGTATCACCTTATGTAGCTTGGCACAGCTATACCTTCTTGTGTGAACTAAGTGCTATTGCATCAGTAAAAACAGCAAAAGTGCTGTTCATTATACTTTAACAAATGAGGAATTTAAAATCCATCAGATTGTCATGTGTGAGACAATAACATGATTTACATATTAAAATGCCCCTGTGGGTGGATTACCATAGAAAATACCATTACGTAGTAGAGCTGTTTTCCCCCTTTATCAAAACCTCTTTTTAAATCTCTCTTGGAGAAACAAGTGAAGTGAAAACTGTCTTGATTATATATCTTATTTCATTTCACTTGTCTTTAAAAGTCAGAGAAGTTGCAGAGCACAATAAAAAAACCCAAAACAACCCAACAATCCAAACATCTTAAGAAATAGGAGAAAAAAATCCTTGACAGACTGAAAGCAGTTATGGAATGAGGAGGAAACAGGTGGAACAGAGAGTAAGAGAGGAACATAGTCTGAGTCTACCAATAAATTAGATGAGTTTGCACAAGCAGAATCAGCCTTGAAAAATTTATGTCAAAAAAACCCCAGGAATGATTTCTCCAGGGTCAAATGCTGTCACATGTACAAGTACAATAAAAAAGAACCAATTTATTCTACAAACTAGTTAACTCTATGAATAGGTTTTCCTTTTTCACTTATATTTTATCAGTACAAGAACAACATGCTTGTATGGTTAGACAAAAGAGGATTACAGTATACTGAAATTAAGACTATGATTGGAAGATTTCACTTGCACTAAGACTATGATTGGAAGATTTCACTCTTGCATCTAGAATTTTATACGCTCCTATTTCCAGAATGAGTATTTTTGCATGGTGGATGAATGTTAACACTGACAGTTGCTGGAGTTAGAATTTCCATGTGTAAAGCATATCCACATATATGGGCATATACATGCAAGTTTAGTTCTTGGACCTCTGCAGAACTGATAGTAGAAAAGCGTCCAGGCAGGTGTTCGTACATACAAAGTCTTTCAGATACAAGCAAAGAATTAATTTGAAAAATAGGCTCTGGAGATCTGAATTTCTCCATGCACTCTTATATACTTTTTTGTGGCAAAAATATGTACACTGGTGATTTTTGATTCTAAGCATAGGCTACATTTTTTTTTTTTTTCATAAAACAGAATGAATTACTTTTCCTCTGATTTATGTCGTCTTCCTCTAATGAAGCAATGCAATGACGCTTTATAGCACAGGATCAGTTTGAACAGTATCCCAAGCTGTAGCTTGTGGACTGCCTATGATAGTTCATCCCCCTTATTTTAATTCTCTTCTCTAGTCATATTAAAAAAAAAAGTAAAAAAGCTAATGAGATAATTTCTTAACATTTTATTTTCATGAAAATGATTGCTACTGTGTGTAATCATTAGTAAGTTGTTAGTGGTCAATGTCAGCAGAAGGTGGTCCATGAGGCATATTCTATGTTTAAGCACATTCGGTGAAGAAGTTTCTGGAAATCTTATCTTTTCAGAATTAAATTGGAGCTGACAAAATATGTCTGAGCTGGCTGCCACAAATTCCTAAAGCCTCTAGCTGCTGATTTAGAGATTTTTGTGAGATTGTATATTCTTGAAGCAAGTTTAATAAAAGCATTCTGGTTTTGTATAATCAATCTTTTTGTCTGTGTGTTTGCTCTGATCCAAAACCTATTAAAGTCAATTAGAGTGACTGTGTAAACGAAGTGATGTAATGATAATGTAAGAGTCATTGTGCCGTGACTTGCATTAAGTTCTAAGCCAACTTCTTGTAACTCAGCTATTTCTCTAAACCTCAGCATATTTAGACTGACAAAGTGATCATTCAATTAATGAAAATGCCATACTCTATCTGTTAATAAACATTTGTGTGAAATATTTTCTAATATTACATAGGTTATTCCATATCTTTGCCTCTAAAGTTCTTTTTGTTTGTGGACTACCAGTAGTCTATATCAAGCAGCAATAGTGACACTCTTTCACATGTTATCAAGCAAAAATTATACCGAACATATAAAATTATTATTAATACTATATTGAAAACATAGGAATGAAGCATTCTTCATTATATTACTTAGGTTTAGTACATATAATCTCTGTCTAGTGGTGTTTAGGAAAAAAAGTTCCTTTTTTGATCCTCATTTTGAAGAAAGTAGTAGAATTAATTTAAATTAGTTGTTCCTATGTTTGGTTTTTTTTTGTTTTGAAATCTGACATTGTCTTTTAGGAGAAAACAAGATATATGCATAGATGGAGAGAGAAGTAAACAGAAGAAAAGAAGAAAGTGGATTCTGAAAATGTATGCCAATTAATTTCCTAAGATGTTGCATGGATGACAAGACCAGTGTTACCATGCCACGTTCTCTAGTCTTTGTAAAATGTTTGCTTTTTTTTTGTTTGTTTTTATCTTTGCCAATCTGTTGAAGACAAATCTTTTTCTGTAAGTTCAGCATCGATTTCAGCATGAAATCAAAGTGCAAAGGAGGTAGAAGAGTAAGTGGCAAAATTGAAACACAGAAGATTGATAGAGCAATAGAAAAAAGAGAGTGCTAGAAAGAAGGCTGGGTTTCTATTTCTTTTTAGAAAACATTCTGAAAGAATTTCTGTTACTTGGTTCCTCCTCTTAATTTATTCTAAGCAAATCATCTTTAATAATCAAGGAAGGAAAAAAAAAAAAAAAGAAACAATAACATTATTATCTTGGGGTGGTGATGTGGACTAAATTTCCTTGAAAGGTAAGAATAAGAAATAAGCTGCCAAATATATTTTTTTAGAAATGTTTTATTAGAATACGAAACCTATCTCTCAGAAATATCCATCGGCTCAATCATGCAGTAATGAAATGTGTACACTTGTCCCATTAGAACAGCACCATGGTCTGGTTGCTCTAGCAGTCCTGTAACCTTGCCTGTGCATATGAACATGTAGTCAATAGTTCTAGTTCAGTCTCCATCCTTTTTATTTGTTTGATCCATTTTTTCCCTGTATTTTATTTCAACAACAGTTTTACTACTATCATGTAATTTTCCAAAGTGGATATTGTTGTCATGATTTGCTTTAAAAAAAACCCAGAACCAAACAAGAGTGCTTTTATTGACTTCTGTGAAAGTAAAGTTAAGCCCAAACTTCACATACTTGAAAACTGCAAATCATTGCATCTTCAGATCTTTCTGTGATCTTCAACCTCACTGCAGTTCACTTCATGCTGCTTAGGGCTTCTATCCCAATGTTCTTTAGCACAAAAATTAAGATCGTAAGTCTTGCAAACAGCTGCTAGTCATCTCATATACTTCAGAGAGGGAAAAGTTAATTATTTAGTCTGAACTAGGTGCCACCATCTGTAGTCAAAACTTTTTTCTCCAGAGTATCTTCTCCAATCTCAACAAGCTTAGGCTAGCTGATCTGAATTTCATATTTAATGGTGATTTTCAACTCTTTATAAAGATTATTTCTATTCTTTGACTCTTGAAATCAAACTTCAGTTAAATGTGTAATTAATAGACAGTTAACAGATAAATGAGAAATCCTGTTCCTCAGGAAGATTTTGACTCCTCTTTGAGCATGTATCCACCATAAAGTATCAATATTGTTGAGGCTAATATTCCCCATAATTTTCCAGCCAGGAGCTTTTCTCCCAGAGCTACAATTGGGACAGGAAAAATTTCCTTGAATTTACCAACCAGAGGTAGAGTGCTAAGGAGCCCCTCACAGCACCTTAGAGTCCTATTACTTTTCAGTGGGAATTGTGAGGTTCAGTTCCTTTAGATTATTTTTTATATATACATTGTGAATGAGACTGTAAGATACAATTGAAAGTACCGTAAAATATTATTAGAACAAGTCAGTAAACTGAATATTACTTTCAGTAATAATCTTTAAATCAAACTGAGTAAGATAGACAGCCTACTACCAGAATTTGTACCTTTCTAATGAATGACCATCTCCTGCTTTTCTAGTACTGCTGGTGTGCTGATAGTAAGGGCTCACTCAGTCACTCTTTCATTATTAAGGATCCTGTCTGAGCAGGAGGGACTAGGGCCACAATACACATTATAATATTATTTAAAGTTGTCTTTGTAATATTGCTTAAATTTGCCCATTATCAAGAAAATAAAATGAAAAGAAAGAAATAATCAAAATATACCAAAGTTTCAAAATCTGAGTCAGGACATTTTTTGGCAATGTAGCAAATTAGGGCTAATTACTGTACAGTGCCAAAGGCATTCTTTTCAGGAGCATGATTAAATTCTTTCCTCCCACTCTCCCATTAATTCACACTTACCTTTGTTTTAGCTGATTAAAAAAACCAAACCAAACCAAAACAGTGACCCATACCACCTCAGGAAAAATTCTTGAAGATTTTCTGCAAAACTCTTCAAAATTTTTGGTGTGTGCATAAAATATATGGTTGTAACAGTGCCATTTTTGAAAGTAACTCCTGTCTTCACTCAGATAGGACTCATTTTGTTGGGGGAGTTAACAACCTCCTTATCTTCTTCATATCTCTTCACTTAGGAACACCAGGGCTCCTGGAACAGAAAGGAAGGGACAGTCCATACACCCAACAATTCTGATTGGGTTTTATTTATGAAGGATAATCATAGGTAATCATAGGGTCATAGAACACCAGGTTGTAAAGGACCTCAAAGATTATCTGGTCCAAAGATTATCTGGTCCAAACTTTCTTGGCAAAATCACAGTCTAGACAAGATGGCCCAGCACCTTGTTCAGCTGAATCTTGAAAGTGTTGGGGAATCCATAACTTCCCCGGAGAGCTTATTCCAATGGCTGATTGTTCTCATTGTGAAAAATATTCCTTTTGTGGCTGGTTAGAATCTCCCCATTGTACCCATTACCCCTCATATTTTCCATGTAACTCCTTGTAAAAATGGAGTCTCTATCTTGTTTGTAGCCTCTTTTCAAATACTGGAACACCAGAGTGGCCAACTTAGTGAGGCAGGCTTTAAACTGAATGACTTGGGAGGCAAGGTCCAAAATGACAATACTCAGCCCATAACATCCAACTGGGGAATTAGCCAAGCCAGCCAGAGTGGCAACAAATATTCCTTAGCTGCCTTCCAGGAAGAAAGCCAGAAGGCAAACCACCTCAAAGCCATGTATGACTGTGGTGGTTCCTCTTGCACCCCTCCAGGGAACCTTCTTGTTTCGAGTCTCTGAAATGCCTGTGCACCAGTGCACACAGCATGGGGAATAAACAGAAAGAACTAGAACTCTGGGTGCCGTTTCAGTGTCACAATCTCAGAGCAATTATGAAGACATAATTATGAAGCAATTATGTCATGGATGGCTACGTACTTTCCAGGAAAGAGTTTACAGTGGTAGAGTTGCTATTTGTGTGAAAGAGCAACAGGAATGTACCAAGCTCTACCAACAAGACAACAAAAAGGGATTCTTCAAATGCATCCATAGGAAAAGAAAGACTAGAGAAAATACTGGCCCACTGCTGAATGAGGTGGGAGCCTTGGTGACAGAGGATACAGAGAAGGCGGAGTTACTGAGTGCCTTCATTGCTTCAGTCTTCACTGCTAAGACCAGCTCTCAGGAATCCCAGTCACCTGATGTGAGAGAGAGAGTCTGGAGGAAGGAAAACCCTCCCTTTGTCATGAGGATTGGGTTAGAGATCATTTTTGGGCTTCCAGAAGAGTGTTCTTGAAAAACTCCCAGGTCTTGCTACCTCCCTTATCCTCCATGGAATCTTCCCACAGAATCCCTCCCAGCTGAGGTCTGAGCAAGTTGAAGTTTGCTCTTCTAATATCTAAAACCTTTGTCCTACTACTAACCTTCAGTGTGCTCAGCAGGATCCTAATCTTCATGATACTGTGACTGTTGCAACCAAGGCTATCACTGGGATACTACATAGCAAGATTTCTTGTTTTGTGAGTAGCAAGTCCAGCAGTGTCTCATTCCTGGTTGGCACATCTAACATTTGTATGAGGAAGCAGTTCTCTATGGATTCCAGGAAGTTGATGAATGCCATGCAAGTTGCTGTGCTGTACTGCACTTCCAACAAATGTCTGAGTGTTTGAAATAACCCATAAGAACCATGTTCTGTTGACCCAAAGCTTGCTTAAGTGGCCCAAATATTTCTTCACTGGATTTATCATCTTGGTTTGGAGGTTGGTAGAAGATGCTTATTGTAAAATCCCCTTCAGAGATGACCCCTCTAATCTTGACCCAGAGGTATTCCACAGGGCTCTATAATCGCTGTAGCTGTCTTCTATACATTCCTCTTCTTCTCTGCCTTTCTTTATGAAACAGCCTATAGCCATTCTTCTTGATCTTCCAGTCATGTGACTTGTCACACCATGTTTCAGCTAATCCTATGATATAATAATTTTTCTGACTGGGCGAAGATCTCCAGTTCTTCCTGTTTCTTCCCTAGGCTGTGTGCATTGATATACAGGTATTTGAGGTAGCTAGTCTTCTGGTTCTCATCTTGGGAGGCAGCTAAGGAGCATTTGTTGTTGCTCTGGTACACTTGGGTGACTACCCAGTTAGTTGTAATGGCTTAAGTGTTGCCATTTTGGATCTCATACCTGAGTCCGTCACTTTAAAGCCCACCTTACCAAGTTGGCCAGCCTGCTGCCAAAGATTCCCTTGACTACATCACAAGACAGGTGAAAATATAATGCTATTTTTTCTAGTCTTTGGCATGGACACCAAACCAATTTTGTCCCTATATAATATTTTCCATGTATAGAAAGCATATAACTATTAAATTTGCTTGCTCAAATACAGAAGAGAGAAGCAGAAAAAAAAAAAAAAAGATATCTCCCCCGAGTTCATATATTTTTAAACATCACACTTAGTAATAAAACAAGGATTTTCATTTTACTTGTGTCCTAATCAGCTATCAGAAGTAACTCCCAAAAGCTTTTGTGTTGACAGTCAAAGTCTTCGCAGGCTGCTAAAGCTACATATACTTCTATAGAAGACAGGAATTATATGCCTTACAAGCCACAATTTTGTTGGTGCCAACAGGGGCTAGCTGTACAGTTGCTGTGTGAGATATCTGTAATAAAATTTTACTTACCTACAGGGACAGTTGAACCACAGGTTTCCATCCTTCTTCTGTTCCTGTTGTTGTGTGTGTGATCTCTAGTGTATCTTTTTTTGTTGACATGAGTATAGCTTACCAAAGAAGTATCTTCAGTAAGTATTTTAGAGCAGGCTAATACAGTTTCTATCTCAGTATTTCTTTAAAATTGAATTCTAGGCTTCTGAGTGACACCAAAGAAAACAAATCCATTTCGTTTCAGTGAATCAAAGAAGTGAAATACACTAATTCATATGAAACTCAAATAGTGGCAACTGAGGTTTCCCCACACCTCGAATTCCCCTTAATTTGCTTTTGAGGGAAAACTTCACAGCAGCAATTTTAGAAGATGCACAGTTGAAATGCAAAAGTAATTTCATTTGCCTATTGAAATAAAACAGCACCGACACATATTTGAGTGGAAAAGCACAGAGGCAGATTTTAACCATACTGAGGCTATCTCACTCAAAATCTAGAATTACTTAAACCCCCCCCAAACAAACAAACAAAACATTCTTGTTTTCTATTTGCTGCACGGCAATTGAAAACAAAGTCCTGCTTGAATTGTATGGATTGAACCATTTATGCCATTGAAAACCAGTTTTAATGTACTAAAATTGGCCCAAAATTGTGTTGGGGTGGAAGATAGGATACAGTTTGTGACTGCTCCATTAAATAGCTTGTAAAATTTCTCAGTTTTACATGAAAATCTCTACAGATAACATATTCCATACTATTTTTACTTTTAGGCATTCTAAAGATAGATGGAATGATGACTTACACATATAAACATACTTTTCATACTTTTCGATATTAAAAATGCATTCAAGAAAATTAACATATAAAATAGCTTGACAAACTGCAGACACGTAGTCACATCTGTATTACAAATTCAGTCAATTCTTAACAACACAGCACTACCACAAAAATGTATAGCGGGGAGTAGAGAAAATTATTGTATCTAATTGAAAAACTCTAACAGGGAATGTGGTTTGAATGTGATTACTTAACCTGGAATTTTCTGCTCTCTTCTACCCAAGTTCTTACACAGTCCTCCTCAGTGTAACATGCAGTACGTCCCTGAAGACCATTAACTTATGTGACTAGTTAAATCTTATTCTCACTTCTTTCCTTCAACTGGGAAATTATCTGATGGTTTGTTTTTTTTTTGATCTAGAAAGATGCATATACTTATATAATTAATGCCTGAGATGCTATGGATATTTGTGACTGAAGGTATGATCAAGTAAACTCTGACTGGATTTGAAATGGCAGCTGCTGAAATCCATGTAATGGTCAGAGTATCTGGGAATATCTTTTGCACTTTGAGAGGGGACCACTAGCAGCTTTACTCAAGCCGATTGTCTTCCACAGTAGAACTGTAGTGTTGTTTGCCTGTTTGGTTGGTTTTGGTTTTGTGTTTGTTTTGTCTCTGTGTGTATTTTTTTTAAGTCCTATTCCCTCATGTACAGTAGCATAAGAGTTTCACTGTTTAATAACACAATACATTTCACTAGTATTACTAGTGTTTACTTCATAGAAATAGGCAAACTATGGATAATCAAAGTGATTAGTAGAATTCATCAATACTAACAACTTTTCAGTATAAAAGAAAAATAAAATAAAAAAGAATAGAATGACTGTATATTACTGTATTTCTTATTTTTAGGTTCGTGTTAGGATGTTTTGGAGAACATTTTCATATTCAACCATATTATCTTCCACTCCTTTTATGAGTAACTAAAAAAAATCAAATTACTGTCATAGACTGGTTAATTGTAATAATCTCCTTGGTATATGTGGCCAGCAGAATTTTTTTCTTTACTTCATCTTTAGATCATAGTTAGATATTTGTGACTCCATAATCTATCAGGAAATGTGAGATTAATTATTACCTTCTCTCCCATAACATGATAATTTGAGAAGCTGCTGATGAAACACTGGAAAATAAAATGAGAAATTGGAGAGGTGTGCTAGAGGAGACAAAGAGATATCAGGCAGACCGTGAAAGAAAGACTCAAGAAATAGAGTTTATGAGATAAACAGAGCAACATGAGAAGAAAAAAAGTTCTCATTAATCTCATGTTTTTCTCTCTTAAAAGATTGAGCACTTAAACAGAAATAATTAATCTAGTTTGAGATCAGCAGTTTTGTTGTGAATAGAAGTCTCAGAAAACACATCAGTGAACACCAGAGTGTTATAGGGAAAAGGATGAAGATTCTCCCTTAGCTCAGCCTTTCAAACCATTCCAGCCTATGGTGATTGTTCTTGAAAGGATAAGAGAGGCAGGACTCCCAGCCCCATAAATCATTTAGGAAAGCCAGTTATTTTAAATTTAAAATGGAGGCAGGGGGGAAGCTAAACACTTCCTGTGTTGCAGTAATTCTGTTCCACAGTTGATTTACTGTATTCTGACTTTAGGATGAGGTCCTGCACAGTTTTGAATTTGACCATTTGATGGAATGTACTGAAGGAAGGAATATTTTTCCTTTGCATTTAAAAAAAAAAAAGCATGGAAATTTTTCATTACTTTTTATCTAATAAAATAATAGTGGTAAACTTAAAAGATATAATGATACAATTTCTATAAGATCACATTTGAAATTTAAAAATTTACTTAGAAGTTTGTGTCTTAAATAACAATTCAAAGGTCAAGTAATGTATATATCCTGAACGTTGATATATACATTTTGATGATATAGTGTAAAATGTGGTTATCTATTCAATTGTTATCTTATAAAGTGGTTTGTGATGTCCTTCAGAACTAGTCACCTGTCTTTGTCCCTCACTCTGCAGTTTCCTTGAGAGTCATCCAGACTTTAAGGTTCTTTTCAAGGTCAAGTTTAGTCACAAAAACATCTCTCCACTACTTCAGTATCTACACTATCAGTTCCTCATCTCAAAGACATATATCACTTCTGACAGAAATTCTTCTGCTTTGCCCTGAACCTGAGCACAACAATGCTGTTTACAGTCAAAGGTAAGTGTTGGTTAGCATGTCTGGAGGATGACTGGTAACTGTGGCACAGTCTGAACTGGCTCTAGCAGACCATGTGAGAGATGTGATGTGCTCCTTGAGCTAGCTCCTCTCTTCCTGTATTGCTACTGTTGGAACATCTGTAGCTGCAACAACCCATGCACGTTGATTTTGAAATGCAAGACTGCAATGGTGTTAGAATCTATTTGCCTTTGACAGACTACATCCACAGTTCTTAAGTGAAGACTGTGGTGGTGCTGCAGTCAAATGCAGTAAAATCCTTTGTCATTTTAGTATGCAAGTAAGCTCACACTTTTTGCTAGTGAGATGTTCAATTCTATATCTTAACTCTTTAATGCCCCTGAAAGATGTGTTACATCCATTTGTAAGTGAGGAGGCACATCTACAGGTTGTGACTGTGTACTGGGTTTGGATGTGAAATACAGTATGGACATAGTTTAGACAAAAAGTAAGGTCCCTTTTTGATGCATATTGCAAAAAGTCTGTATGACCTTATGGAAGGGAGGGCAAGAAACAGAACAAAGATATGTAGAAAACATGTAAACAACAAACACCAGATGTCAAGAAGTTAATGAAATTGTATGAGATGTAAACAAAGTAAATTAATTCCAAGAAATTTTAGATTTTTATTTGGATTTTCAGTGAGCAATGCAAGATTTCTCTAATAATCAAAGTATGCTAATCTTTAAAAAGAAGGTAATTCGTTGAGAAAGTGGCTTAATTTGTTGCTTCCTAGAGAAGTATTCTAAAAACATTGTAGCAACTAGAAAATACTGATCTGAATCAGGCTCTGAGGCTGTGCAGAGAACTGCTTTCAGCCTGTGGAAGCTTCATTGTATCAAATTTAATTCAGAGCACTTAATATGTTGGGGTGTTTTTCTAGTCATTGGTTTCATGTATCTTCTCTGTAGACATTTGAATGAATACAAAATATGTCATTCATTTCAATTTGAGAGACATGAGAGACAGTTGCTTCAGTGATGTTCTGTTTTATTCTTAAAAAATCAGCTGTCTGATGCAGGTTCTCATTTGGCATGTATGTAATCATTCTTAAATGGATATGAAAGTGTTATCACAGTCATCCTCTCCTCTCCCTTTCATATTGATCTTTACGATAGACAGAAAGTCTTAACCTTTGGAATTTATTACAATGGCTTTCTTGCCTTATCAACCCCAGTGGCTTGAGTTCTCTCTATCTGCACCGAGATCTTTCCTATCTTCTTGCTTTTTCTCACTTTCAAGAAGTCTGTCTAGTTGCAAAGCTCCTGCTAGAAGACATATAAACGTTTTTGGATTTCTAATCTGTTTGAGAAAGAAGTGGCTAGTCTGTCCAGGAATTAAAATTACGTCTCAAAAGGAAATAGCTCTTCTTCAGAAAACCCTATGTCTAAAGAAAGATGATTATCTCTGATCTGACCCCTTCCCTCCTATGCCTTTTACTGCTTTTCTTCTTTCTTCAGCTTTCAGACTTGATTGCATTGCTAGCAGAACATTTAGCTTTATTTAAATGCAATGACAGAAACATCGCTAATCTGGTTTCCCTTCATTCGTTTGTGCACTTGCTGTCAACAGTGGTTTTATCAGCCATCAAAATCTAATTGAAATGGTAGTGCTGCATGTAGTCATCCAATAATTATAAAATAAATAGACTGAAAATGCAAATGCATTTGAAAAAAAGGCCCCTGAAGTAACATAAACAACAACAAAAAAAGGTAATTAAAGAGCTCCAACTATTTTTATTTCTTTAAAATGCATATTTATCTGAAGACATAAATTCTATGCTCTAGATATAGATTACTATGTATTGTTCCTGTATTACAAAAAGAAAACTGACTGGATGGAGTTAATATGGAAAATTGTTCTAGTAAATAGTACAAAAAACCACTTCATCATTGCACAACCAAAATATGCTTTGCTTTCTCTTTGGAGAACTCCTGCAGTAATACACACACGACAGATAATAATAGATTATAAAAAGCAGTGCCCTTTATCATCTAAACACCAAATCTTTAGAGGCTTGCAAATAGAACAGTCTGTTCAGTGATTTTAGAAATATGACGTCAAAAGGCTCTCTTGCTCCTTATTTGAAATCCCATTGTGTTATTCTATGTATTCCACACCCTAGCTTAAAAAAATCAGGGCTCAGAATTGTCCACAGAATACAGAGTTTTTCCTTAATGGAACATTATAGAAGTAGTGCGTTTAAACTTTTAAAAGAAAGGGTAACAGAGCTCTCAAAATAAGCCCTGGTCATGAATGTGTATATATAGTGCTGTGATGGGTTGGCATAGCAACTATTTCTTAGAACTGCGTTGCTGCCTAAGTAAACAGCTAAAGCACTGAGCATGTCTCTGCTAAACTGTGTCCATCTGTAGTACAAACATGTATTGTATGTGAACAGTTTCTTCCACAGATGGGGATATTTTAGTGGTGCTCACTTATACTGCCATTGTTGTCAATGTTTTTATCATAAAACCTTATTTTCTTACTGCTTTTGTGATGTAATTGAACAGAAGATTCTAATTTAAAAGTGGTTTGTTGTTTTTTTTTTTTTTTTTTTCCAATCCAGAACAAAGCTTTGCATAAATAGTCTCAGCCTAGGCACTTTTTTATGTCCTTGGTTTGTGTAATTTTTAATAGCATACTTTTCAGAACGCCAACAAAAACTAAATGTGAACATAAATTAGTCATGGCAATCACTTAAATGAACAGCATACTAGATTGCACGTATCATGAAAGGCTACTCCATAATTCAGTCTTTTTATGGGTATTTATGTCAATTTTTATTCAATGTGTTACCCTAATATATATTTTAAATGGTTATCATTTAACCTGGCAGCATTTCTTAACAGCAAAAACATGCATTTAGATGTATATCCTCTAGTCTTAAAAAACAAAGTTTGTTTTATTTTCTTTAACTAAAGATTCATTTATGAATAGTTTATAATGAGTTTACAAAATGATTCTTTAAAATGGTTAATCATTTATAAAAAAGCCTAACTAAGTTGTATGTGTCTTATAATCAGTTCAAACACCTATCAACATGGCTGTAATGATGTGCAACAGATGGTACTAATATCCATAATATACTGGTAAACTATTAATAAATATCTTGTAGATGGAAATAATCTCTTCATTATAAGTCATTACTGATAGATACAAGCTCTCTACTATTCCATAGAATCTTAAAAAAATTATTAACCATTTTAGTTAATAAATCTTTGCAAACTATTTATCCATTTTTAATGAATAAAAGAATGTTGCAATTAGATTCTAAGCGCCTGGTTCCCGGAGTAGATTGTTAGATTCTCTTTGATGTGGTTTCCCTCAACATTTTGCTCTCTCCCTAATGAGCATGACAATTCATGCCATCAAGGCTTAACAACACACTCTCCTTCCACCTTCATTTTTTTTTCTTTCCTAGGAACCTTTTATGGGTCCTCTTTTCCTTCTGTTACTTAGAAAAATGTAATGAAAGGAGGAAAGCCCTCATGTCTCACCTGACAGCATGTGGGTACAGAGGATGGCAGGGAACCAAAATTGCTCTGCTCCTGCTGTGATATATTTAGATATGATAGAAGATGCAATGCCTGTTAAAATACTTCATCACAGCATTGATAGTGACTATGGTATGGTCTTAGGGTCGGATTTGTCTCACTTCACATTAGTTCTCCCTAGACTCCTTTGGTAGATTGCCTCAGTAGTCAGATGAGAGAAATAAGTCTCTCTTAGTAGGCACATGACATCGTAAAAGAGGTGTCTTACTAGGTGTGATGAGTCATCCTCAAGCTTCTGCTGACTACAGAAAGAAGCTGGTAACATGTTTCAGCTGAATGTTAAATTCCAGAAAACTGAAATTA
>JAAGNO010019400.1:0-14021 GCA_033439905.1 Ceryle rudis
CTCCATTACCTTTCTGGGGATGGAGGTGAGGCTGACCGGTCTATAGTTGCCCAGGTCCTCCTTCTTACCCCTTTTGATAATTAATAAGCATGCAGAGATATATATTGTACAAGACACTGCAAGCCATAGGAAAAACACCCCATTAATCTCTAGCAACAAGAGCAGTTCTTATTTGTAATGAAATTTTGTTCCATCTTTCTAATACAAACAGGTGACTGTTTCCTGTTACTTTTTAGGTTCAATAGAAGAGAACTTTGGTAAAAAATTTCAGTCTCTGCAGCCATGCATTCTGCACCCAAACACAACCTGGAAATACTTTTCCTGCAGAAAAATCTTCAAGAAGGAAAACAGTCTGCACTAAATTCTTACTTGACACTTCATTCTTTGTTGGCTACTTTTTATATATTTATCTTGATCAGTAATGGACAGAAAATTTATCTGTGCAGTTTGTGCATGAGCTCCCCTGGTTTATTATTAACCCTGTTCCATATTCATACTGACAGAAATGGAATACCCAAAGTCTACTATGCTGGATTGCTTTTCATTCTTTCCAATCATAGTAATATTACTGATTGATAGGGCTGGTCCCCAGTAACAGTAACAATTGGAATTATGAATCTGCTTTGATTTTCATTTTTAGACAGAAACAATTTATGCAAAGTCTGGGCCTATGAAGTGGTCTTTTCCTTTATTTACAAATAAATCAAGAACATGTCTTATTACCTTGGACAATGGTTAAATAAAAGTCTTAATTTAAAAACTGGACTACTGGCCTGAATTCAGTGAGTTGTCCTGTTGGGTCTGCAGGTACTTTTACATAAAGAAAATCTTCTTTATTCACTAATTCATTACTTCACACCTTTCACTGGGAACAGTTGCCTCCAGAAAAGTTTTGTAGTGGAAAATTGAGTTACTTTCTTATGTCCAACTCCATCAGGCCAAGGCTCAGCATCCATTCCTAAATATTTATTTGCCCACTGCCATGGTCCCCATGAAGACTGTTATAGGCCTTTACCAACCAGAAATTTGCAAAAACTTCTGACAAAGGAGGTGTTGTAGTTCCCTAAGTAGATGACTTTGAAAAGAGTGATCATCCAAATGTTTGAAGAAGAGTTTCTGAGCCAAGCTGTGAAACACAGAGCTGAGAACTGCAGCTTGTATGTTTTGGATGGTCTGGTGCTTTCTGAGCAATCTGTAAATAATCCACATTCAGAAAGTTTTTCTTCAACACAATTCAGCTGTCAAATTACAAAGAAACTCTAAGGAAATAAGATTCAGTTGCAGTTCATTGGGTGACCAAAACCACAACCATGATTGCAATTATTATTGTCCTTTTGGATATTAAACATGTAAAAAATGGACAGAACCTACAAGATGAATATCCCTCTTATTACATCAGAAGTACTCAAAATCAGGATATTAATCATTAATAAAATTCTACATAGTTTATAGTATCTTGTTTGTTTGTTTGTTTGTGAAGGTAAAATATGGCATTATATCACACTTAGAAGGATTGATTTAAAAATTACCCTTCAGTTTTTGAAGATTTACATAGAGAGGCTATTGGCATGAACTGTCATGGAATTACATTTATTCCATAGTGATAATTCTGGATTAATGTATTCATTTTTGCAGTGCATAAATGTGCCTAAATTCAAGTTAACTGAAGCCTTGCAGATGAGTTACAATGGAACATTTGGAAAGCGGACTCAACTGTCAATCTGGATTAATTAAACCCTAATATAAAGAGAATTAATTTAGTGAATATCCACAATCCTCATAATTTTCTTTGGAACTAAGAACAAAAAAAATGATGACTGTAAGACTATGTTTTTTTTCTCTCAGATAGTCTCCTCTAATCCTGTTTAGTTGCATTAGAATCCCATTAATTCCAGCAGAGGCACAGGAGTCTGCAGCTGTGTAGGCGTTTGCAGCAAAAAGAGTGATCAAATCACATTTTGACATGTTAGAAACAGATTCTATACATCTTCAGAGTTTTCAGCTAATGAGATTAAATCTTACTGGTTTTAAAGTGTTTGTGTCACTTCTAAGTAGGTTCTTGAAATCCAATTTCTTTTTTTTCCTGAAGGATGTAAAGTAGTGGTCCTAAAAATGTGAAAAATTAATCTTTTGCCCAAAACCATTTATCCAAATCCTGTACAAGATGTCCTTTTATCCACACTGCAATAATGTCTACAAGTTTTATGGAAATAACTGGTGTGATAGAAATTGTTTATGTAATTCTTACCATAATTGTATTGTGGTGTAAGTGAATGCCCTCATTCCAGAGAAAAACTTTGTTACAAAGGCTTAGTATGACCAAGAGAAAAAACAGAAGCTTGTAAAAAAAAATCTGTAAAAGGAATTTAGAACTAAAGTTATCATAATGAAATGAAAATACAAATTTTGTAGTTCCTGAATTTGGTGCTGCCCATGGTCTCAGACCATCATGAGTGCTGGACATCTGAATGAATCTGTGCACACTGGGAATTAATTTGTGAAGGTCGAACACATTTGTACATGAAAGATTGGCTGAAGAGTTCAGCTCAAAGTTTTTATGATGCACCCAGTTAACTGTATTACAAATGTCTAAATTAATTTTCTGGTGAAAAGTAATGAAACTGCATTCTCTCTTAAGCAGTTAGACACTGCTGGTAGTTGAATGTCCTTTCACATAGTCTGCACCATCCTTTCTGAGACTAGCTGACAATGCATCATTGCTTAGATCAGGATAATTTTTGGGTTTATGGAGAAGATTTCCAGATTAAATAGGAAATATCTACTGCTACTCAGGAGTAAAAGAGATCCTAAACAAGGTTATCCTTGGCAACCATTTAGGCTTATGTGCCTGAAGGCTGAGTTCAGGCGAGTTCCCCTATGTCTTGGCCTTTAGTAACTGAGGCAATCACATACACTTAAAAGCATGATTTTGTCAGATGTCTTGCACTGGGTGCTGGTAAACCAGAAATTATACCTAGAGGCACTACAGCTAGAGCTGATGATTTGACTTATGTAAAGTCATTTGCACTACATGATTATTTAAGTTTTCATGCAGTGATCTGAGAAATACTGCTGTAGTATTTATTTTTGTCATGTAGCCTGCACAGAAAATAAACATACCAGGTTTATATTTTAAATACTGTAAGCAGCAGATATATAGAAGGAGTAAAATAATGTCAAATGTGTTTTCCTTTTACTGAGAAATCCCTTAGGAATTTTTTGACAGGGCTTTTCAGTCTAGCTGGCCATACATTACAGGATCCTTGAGTTTGGTTAACATCATCTTTGTGACAAGATGCTGGCTTTAGCTGAGAACTTACTGACTTGAAATAACAGCAGAAATCTAGTCAACCTAAAAGCATTACAGATTTGTAAGACAATAACTTTGCCAAACACTTACAATGCAGACATGGTATTTGCATATTCCTCCATGCAACTAGATGATTAAAAGGAAAACATTTGTTCACACTTCATTTACATTTATTAAAGTGCTAGTGTAGTTACTCATCCAAGGAAAGGATATATTCATGACAAATAAGTTAAAATTTCAGAAATTAATTAGTAAAAGTAATTATGCTTATTCTTGTAAATTAATGAACCTCAAGTAACTCTGCACCAAAAATGTTTATTTATTTGTCTCTTAAAATACCTGTTTTGAGAGCATTAATAAATCATGACCTTGAGGCAGTAGGGCAAATTCAAATGGATTTATTGTGAATACAGGAAAAGTGATGTTTTGAATGATATGGAGCTTATTTGTTAGCTACTAGCATTCCAAAAACATATTTAAGAGTATATTCAATGCAGTGAAACTTCATCTGGAATGTCATGCAGAAGCATTGTTCTTTGCATTGAAGAACACTTTTCACAGAATACAAGAGTTCTTGATCCCTAAGTGTAAGAAATCAAGCAAGAAAGGGAA
Organism: Ceryle rudis; assembly: GCA_033439905.1. Taxonomy (NCBI): domain Eukaryota; kingdom Metazoa; phylum Chordata; class Aves; order Coraciiformes; family Cerylidae; genus Ceryle; species Ceryle rudis. The sequence goes on from JAAGNO010019400.1 coordinate 3,923, forward strand.
GAGACCAGCATGGCTGAGTCACGACCTGCTGGTCAAGCTAAAAAGTAAGAGCAAGCTGCACAGGCAGTGTAAACAGGGATGGGTATCCTGGAAAGAGGCATGAGGTCAGGAATGCCAAGGCATGGTTGGAGCTGAACTTGGCAATGGATGCAAAAAATACCAAGGGCTTCTGCAGGTACATCAATGAAAAAAGGAAGGTGAAAGAAAACATACCCCTCCTGAAGAATAAGAGCAGGGAGCTAGTAGCAACGGATGAAGAGAAGGCTGAGGTTCTCAATGATTTTTTTTCCTCAGTCTTCACTAGCAACCTCTCTCCCAACACCTCCCAAGTAAAAAAACTACAAGGCAGGTGAAGTCACTCCCACTGTATATGAAAATCTGAGCAACCTGAACATACATAAGTCTATGGCACCTGATGAGATGCATCCCAGAGTTCTGAGTGAACTGGCAGATGTAGTCACCAAGCCACTCAATAATATTTGAGAAGTCATGGCAGTCAGGTGAAGTCCCCAGTGGTTGAAAGAAGGGACATGTTACACCCATCTTTAGAAAGGGTAGAAAGGAGGACCCAGGGAACTACCGACCTGTCAGCCTCACCTCTGTGCCTGGGAAGATCATGGAGCAGATTCTCCTAGAAGGCCTGATAAGGCACATGGAGGACAGGGAGGTGATCAAGGACAGACAGCATGGCTTCACTAAGGGGAAATCCTTCCTGACAAACCTAGTAGCTTTCTACAACAGAGTGACTGCATCAGTGGACAAGGGATGACCTATGGATGCGATCTATCTGGACTTCTGCAAGGCCTTTGACATGGTCCCCCACATCATCCTACTCACCAAGTTGGAGAGATATGGATTTGATGGGTGGACTGTTCAGTGGATAAGGAATTGGCTGGATGGCCACATCCAGAGGATAGTGTTCAATGGCTCAAACTCCAGATGGAGATCAGTGCCAAGTGGTGTCCCTCACTGGGACCTGTGTTGTTTAACATTTTTATCAATGACATAGACAGTGGGATTGAGTGCACCATCAGCAAGTCTGCAGATGATACCAAGCTGAGTGGTGCTTTTGATACACCAGAGGTATGGAATGCCATCCAGAGGGACCTAGACAAGCTGGAGAGGTGGGCCCAGGTGAACCTCATGAGGTTCAACAAGAGCAAGTACAGGGTCCTGCACCTGGGCCAGAACAATCCCTACTATCAATACAAGTTTGGGGATGAGGCAATAGAGAGCAGCCCTGCAGAAAAGGACTTGGGGGTGACGGTAGACGAGAAGCTGGACACGAGCAGACAGTGTGTGCTTGCAGCACAGAAGGCATCACATCATGGGCTGCATCAAAAGAAGTGTGGTTAGCAGATCAAGAGAGGTGATTCTGCCACTCTGCTCTGCTCTGGTGAGACCTCACCTGGAATACTGCATCCAGCTGTGGAGCTTTCAGCACAGGAAGGACATGGACCTGATGGAGCGGGCCCAGAGGAGGGCCCCAAGGATGATCAGGGGGCTGGAGCACCTCTCCTACAAGGACAGGCTGAGGGAACTGGGATTGTTCAGCCTTGAGAAGGCTCAGGGGAGACCTAATAGTGATCTTCCAGTACTTGAAGGGAGCTTATAAAGAGACTGGAGAGGGCCTGTTTACAAAGGCCTGTAATGAAAGGACGAGGGACAGTGGTTTTAAATTAGAAAAGAGTGGATTTAAATTGGATGTTAGGAAGAAGTTCTTTACCATGAGGGTGGTAGAACACTGGAATGGGTTGCCCAGGGAGGTGGTTGAGGCCCCATCCCTGGAGACATTCAGGGTGAAATTTGATGAGGCTCTGAGCAACCTGCTCTAGTTGAAGATGGCCCTGCTCTCAGCAGGGGGTTGGACTAGATGACCTCTAGAGGTCCCCTCCAACCCAGACATTTCTATGATACTATGATTCTGTGAAGAAGGGGATTTGGAATAAATGACAACAGAATGATCAAGACAAGTATCTTACAGTCATTTAGTACTGAAGGAGGCTAAAATAATTTGTTTTGTTTGCCCATAGGAGTTATGGCTGCTTTCTATTAATACATTGGTTGAGTAATTACCATGGAGGGAAAAGAAATGCTTACGTAAAAGCAAAAAACAGGGACAAAACTAAATATATAGAAATTATATACAAAGAATAAATGCATCATGTTGATCTATACTTCTGCCAGATGTCTTATGCTTACTGTGGAGCGGGATTTAAGTTCACTGATTCTTTAACTTCAAATATTTCCATTCTGCATTACTGGTTGTTGGCTTGACTGTGTAGAATTTGTGCTAAACTCTTCTTATGCTCATATTGTATAAATCCATTTCAGAGAATGTAGATACATGCCTGAGCTCCTTTGAGTATTCTCTGATGCTTATGAGAGCCACTACTTTTGTGAATAAATGATATTATGGTAGATAAGAGCCCAACATCTACATCCCCAGAATAAGATGAAGAAACACTACGTCACAAGGAAGGTACCTAATATACTGATGTCAAAGAGCAACAAATCAATTAATCTTTTTTCCAGAAATACAGGTGTCAGGCATTACTTATGTATGCACACACCACTTCAGTATCAGGCATTACTTCATCCTACAGTGCTATTACAAACAGTGGGATCTCAGAAGTATTACTAACATCAGCAAACTCATTTATACTTCTCCATATTATTATTTGCCACCTATATATTTCTTAATATGTAAGAATACATTGTTCTGTTGGATAAGAACAATATGCCTAAGATAAGTATTGTATGTTGGAGGTGGATGAGAGAAGGGCTCTATATAGTTGGAGGTGGATGAGAGAAGGGCTCTATATAACTTAATACTTAACAAAGCCTTTAAATTAGCATAAATAAGAGAAAAATTGTGTATGAATTTTTGTATCTTTTGATATCTCATACATGTCATTGTCAGCCTATACAGCTCACTGCTTTTCCATCAGCTGGATTTGATGGACCTTCACAAATGAAATTTCACAATTTCACAAAAATACATTTACATAGAGAAGACTGTTCAGTTGCTGCTTGGCACAGCTGTATGAATCAGCAGGTGGTGGTGGTGAGTTTTAGTGAACATGGTAGATGAAGCCTACAGTTGAAGCTGTAAGTCTCTGGAGGGTAAAGGAACCCAACAAAGTTGGACAATTTTTAAATGCCACTTCCTCCAAGCCCAAGATAGGTGCCTTCCCTTGAGTGAAAAATCAGGTAGATGTGCTAAGAGACCTGCATGGATGAGCAAGGAGCTTCTGAAGGAAATCTCATGGAAGAAAGAAATTTACAGTTCATGGAAGAAGGGACTTGTCACTTTGGAGAACTTTAGGGAAATTGTCAGGACGTGTAGGAAGGCAACAAGAAAGGCCAAAGCCCTCTTAGAACTTCAACTGGCAAAGGAAGTAAAAGAGAACAAGAAGGGCTTCTTCAGACATATCAGTAGCAAACAGAAGAACAGGGAAAGTGTGTGCTCTCTGCTGAATGAGGTAGCAGTCCTGATAACCAAGAATGCAGAGAAGACGGAGTTGCTGAACACCTTCTTTGCTTTGGTCTTTAATCCTAAAATCAGACCTTGTGAACTCCAGACCCTGGATGTAGGAGAGAAAGCCTGGAGGAGGGAAGACTCTCCACTAGTCAGTGAAGACTGGATTAGTGATCAGTTACAAAAATTGAATACACACAAGTCCATGGGCCCTGATGAGGTGCACCTGAGAGTGTTGAGAGAACTGGCTGATTGTCGCTCTAACACTCCCCATCATTTTTGCAAAATTGTGGCAAACAGGAGAGGTGCCTGAGGACTGGAGGAAAGCCAGTGTCACTTCAGTCTTCAAAAAGGGCAAGAAAGAAGATCCAGCAAACTACAGACCAGTCAGCCTCACCTCCATCCCTGGAAAAATGATGGAGCGGCTCATTCTGGAGGTCATCTCTAGGCACATAGAAGAGAAGAAGGTTACCAGGAGTAGTCAGCATGGATTTACCAAGGGGAAATCTTGCTTGACTAATCTGATAGCATTCTATGATGTTGTGACTGAATGGACAGATGCAGGGAGACCAGTGGATGTAGTCTATCTTGACCTTATCAAGGCGTTTGACAGTTTCCCATAACATCCTTGTGAGCAAGCTCAGGAAGTGTGAGATAGAAGAACAGACAGTGTGATGGATTAAGAACTGGCTACTCAATAGAGCCCAATGCATGGTAATCAATGGTGCCAAGTCCATCTGGAGACCTGTAACTAGTGGAGTCCCCCAAGGATCAGTGCTGGGTCCAGTCCTGTTCAACACCTTCATCAATGACCTTGATGAAGGGACAGAGTGTCTTCTCAGCAAGTTTCCTGATGATATGAAATTGGGAGATTTGTCTGATATACCTGAAGGCTGTGTGACTATTCAGCATGATTTGGACAGACTGGAGAGCTGGGCAAAGAGGAACCTAATGAGGTTCAACAAGAATAAATGCAGAGTCCTGCACTTGGGAAGGAGTAATAAACTGCACCAGTACAGGTTAGGAGGTGATCTGCTAGAGAGCAGCTCTGTGGAAAAGAACCTTGGAGTCCTGGTGGACAACAAGTTATCCATAGGACAGCAATGTGCTCTTGTGGCCAAGAAAGCCAATGGTATCCTGCTGGAGTGTGTCCAGCAGATCGAGGTAGGTCCTCCCCCCATCTACTCTGCCCTAGTGAGACCTCACCTGGAGTATTGCATTCAGTTCTGGGCTCCCCAGTTCAAGAGGGACAGAGATCTACTTAAGAGAGTCCAACAGAGAGCTATGAGGATTATTAAGGGACTGGAACACCTGCCCTATGAGGAAAGGCTGAGACGCCTGGGGCTCTTTAGTCTGGAGAAGACTGAGAGGGGATCTAATTGATGTGTATAAATATATGAGGGCTGGGTGTCAAGAAGAAAGGAGCAACCTCTTTTCACTTGTGCCCTGTGATAGGACAAGGGCAATGGATGCAAGCTAGATCCCAGGAAGTTCCATCTCAACATAAGAAGTTCTTTACTGTAAGGGTTACAGAGCACTGGAACAGGATGCCCAGAGAGGTTGTGGAGTCTCCTTCTCTGGAGACTTTCAAGACGTGTCTGAATGCATTCCTGTGTAGCCTTTCCTAGATTCTATGGTCCTGCTCTGGCAGGGGGGTTGGACTTGATGATCTCAGGAGGTCTCTTCCAATCCCTAACATTCTACAATTCTATGATTCTATGAAGCTCTGTGGAATTTTGTTTATTGCTTTTCTTAGAACCAGAATAGTGTAGCGAATTACACTGCATATGATGGAAGAAAGGTAGAAGTGGTTTAGGACAAAGGTCATATCACTCCTATATTATGACTCCAACAGTGACCTCTCACTATTCTTATATGGTGATCACAGTGGGGACCGAGCGTCAGCTGCTGCTGTTGCAGCAGTTCTCCTACTCTGTAAATATTTCCTGAGACATTTCAGAAGTCAAGCCAGACAGTTTTGTCTCTCTGGATTGCAAATTTCAGCCAAAAAGTCTAACGACCCCTGCAACATAATCATCACTAAAGGTATCAACCCCATATGCAGGTATTGACTCCTTTGTAAGTGTGTAGGACAATAACAGGGAAAGTTTCATAGAATAACTTCACCTTGCAGGCTGGGCCAACTGTCTCACTATTTTAAAGACAGATATTTTTTAAAAAGTTCTTTGCAGGTATGTAACTATATATGGCTTTTGAAAATATTTACATACAACTAATTAAAACAAAATTCTTAAAGTCTGAGAATTCAAACTGAAGTTTTCAATCTGTCAGTTTTAGTGAGACATGCCTAAAGCAGATACCTTCTTAAGGGCAGGTCAGCAATTTCTCAAGGAAGGAAGGACATTTTCCTTAGGCTACACTTGAATTATCCTTTGTTTTTTTAAAATTTTATCGATATATACATAATATTTCTAGAGTGTTTAATAAAAGTAATAAAATTCCATTAAATCAAGGACATTAGTTTCCAGCAAGCACCTATATATCTATGTGTGCATATCTACACATGCACATATATATGTGACATTCTATAATACCTCATGATTACATTTTTCTAAAACAAGGACAGATGCACAAATTTCATTTTATGGTCTAGTTCATATGTTTTATTTGTTTTAGAAAAATCCCTGAAAATATAGAATCCTCTGTAGGCTTTTTTTTAAGCCAAGTTTCTGGGAATAAAAGGAAGACATGTAACTTTCTAACTAGCTTATTTTGGCTCAGGTTTTTTGAGGCAGATGTTACAAATGATGAGACTTGTCTGTTCTGGGCCTCTGTGTAGAAATTATTCACCACAGCAGACACAGTCCTTTCAATTTTACTGCCAGTTATGAGCTTATGAGTAACACACCACAGTGCCCTGATTAGTTTTTGTTTTCACTCCCTCCTGGTTATTGGTAGGACTGGAACAGAATGATAAGGATATTCATCCTGATAAATCTGATTTTGAGATACAGCTCACTTTCTATTTCTTTGTTCACTTGGTTTTGTCAAATTCATCTACCTGTTAGCTCTACCAGTCCTTAAAAATAATTTAAGAACTCATATGTCTCACCCCTTGTTCTTTTCGGGATAGCCTATTTCTCACACAGCTTTCATAACACTCTTTAGACTGAAGTCTGAAATACATGGAACAAACTCAGGGTTACTGAGGGAGAAATTAATATGTATAATTAGGTTTTGCTTTCCTTACTGTGCATGTTGTGTGCTCTCTTTTATTTGAACATGGACTATATTCTGAGGAGGTTTTCTTTATTTTAATTGGGAGCTCAAAGTCTAAGCACTATTTCATTGAATTTTCTTTCTTGTGACACATGTTAAACTATACTGAAATCTGTGTCTGTTTCTACTGAATCCTGTAGAATATTTTGAATAAGAATACATTGCATGTGAACAAACCATGTTCCTCTCACAGCCTCATAATTCTCCATTGTCTCTATTTGTGATAATATATAAATGCCCAATAGTTAAAAAGTCATTAAGAAATATGACCTTGAAGATGTCCCTTTAACTCCTCACAAAGGAGTGGAGGAGTAGGGAAAAGTAATTATTTTTCCTGATTAACAGATATTGATTTTCATTTGCTGAAGATCATGCAAAAAATATGTGACAGAACCAATGGTTGAGCTTGTGGGTACAATTCTGGTCTCATATAAATTGATCAAAGTTCAGTTAATTTAATTTAGTCCAATAGAACCAGAACTTCAGCCTGTGTCTCTTGACTGATGGCATTGTGAATTAATTACAAAGTAACCCATTGAACTAGTGTGTGATGATGTTCCAGTAATTTTCCTCAAACAGAAAATATTTCTATCATGTGCTAATAGTAGTTGAGAAGAAGAGCCAGCAGGTCCCACAATGCCTGTTATAATAAACCAGATTGGTAGGCTGGTGTTCTACTACTTGCACAGACAAGATATTCAGGATGAGGTTTTCACAAGCAAGGAATTTGTGCCATTTCAACTCAAAATTAACTAAGTTCAAAATTATTAAGACTGTTATTGATGTCTAGGTGATTTAGACTATCAAATAATTTAGAGTATCACAGATTATTGCCTTTTTACATTACAGTAACGCGTAAATAAAAATGCTGTATTTTTCATGAAAAAGAAAATTATTTATGTTCAGAACAAGTTTCCAGGCCTTAACAGACTTAAATTTGAGAAATCAGTTACCTGGCTATATAAATAGATATTATATAAATCTCAGTACTAGGAAAAATTGTTTTGTTTTAATGGTCCCTATAGCTCTATTTTTCTTCAAAACAATAAAGCAGATTAAATTGTATTACAAGCAATTCTGACATCTCTGCTTATATTGTAAAAAAATCATGTTCATGTAGTTTTGATGCAATACAAGGGAGTGTGTCAGCAATGGGTCAAGAAGATTCAATTTTGGAGGACAGCTATCACTGTTAAATAACTTCAGTTATTACCTTTAAAATCACAGGTTTGTTTTTGATGTCAGAAACCATGGGTGGAAAAGAGAAAGCTAATGTTATGTGCAAAAGAACTCAAGAAACATTCTGTCAAAATTTTATTCTCCTCTCCTCCCCATGCAAATAAGTCTTTTTTGAATGACAATCTTTTACATTGTTTACCAAATTGGGCTGATCTATGAAACATTATGAAAGGATGAGTTTTGTACTGGTTACAGGCCTTCATCATGGTGTACTGCTACAACAGAAAGTTGGTATTCTTGTCTAATGTTATTAATTCATTTAACCAGATTATTAAATTCTGATAAAAAGACTTTTCTATGGGAACCTTAATTCTGCGACCATCAGAGTGTCCTAAGGAACAACAGTAGAATGGACACTTAGTGTCTAGTAAGGTGAATAGTCAAATAAGGCTCTTTTCATTTCAGAAAATATCCAGATTTCATGTATCAGCAACTCCACCTTTTAAGGCTTAGAAAGCCTTTTTTTTCATTTTTCATATAATTTTCTTAGGTGGCTGAGCACATACTTGTAGGTATTAAATATAATATATAAAAGGTGTCTTTCCTCAGTGTGTCTTTGAATGGCTGTGCTGCAATTTGCTTTATTTTAGCCACAGAGAAATGTGCAATATTTGCCAGTTCACTATCTGTTTATTTTCATTCTGGTTTCCTAAACACTGATTAAGAACAAAAATTAGTTTTGAAATCCCCACTATTTATAAAACTTACAGGAAATAAAATTTAAAAAGTGCCTTTTTTATTTTTCCCTAGCAACAGTCATGCACAGTAATAAATGTCAAAATGGCTTTGAAAAAGGATGGTTCATGTTTAGGTTTAGTTATCAAAATCCACAGCATATAGGCTGACAGATTTTGATATACATAAACTGTTTCTGCCCTTTTTGTTTCCATAGCAACTGAGTGCTCAAAAGCTTTAGTTTCGCACATGAGGAATAAAAAAACACCCTCTCAGAGTAGAATCTGGAATTGTCTGGAACAAAAGAAAGTGGGGAATGGAAAATGAAGTAACCACACTGACATCACCACCCCCACCCCTCAAAACAAACAACTAAACAACTCCAAGCAAGCTTAGTACAAATCTTTTCTCCTTTGTTTTGATCTTACAGATTGGTTTTTTGAGTTGGTAGATGCTTTGCCTTGGACATTTATGTAATCAAAGGCTAAAACCTTCCATTGCGCAGTGCCTTAGGAGAGTAAAAATCTCACAGGGACATATCTTTAGATGATCACTGTTCACCTTGAAATGGCATTTCATTATAAGCACAAGCTTATTAAATACTCTGTTTCTTCTTGCAATACAGAATATTGGTATTCATGAGTGTTATCATTAAGTCTGTCACTGTTTCTAGTTTTGCTTTCTTTTGTTTAAAAACCTCTGCTGTTTATTTCAAAATGCTGTTTATTTCAAAATATTTCTGTAAGACTTGCAGCACAAAGGATTTTATTTTACTAAATTAAAAGGGATATTCACGCATATGTAGTAGTATATTTATTTAAGAGCAAGATATTCAGTGAGAGCAAAATTAAAAGAGAAACAACGAGTTGATGAGAAACAAGTTACAGAAGGCATTTGATGGCTATTACATATTGGAGTAGGAACTGCTACAGGTTAAGTGAGGACTAAAAAAAAGAAAGGTAAAGATAAGAGAATGTCCCTGGATGATTCATCTCAAATAAGCATAACTATCAATGGACATTACCAAATGCAGAAACTTGATGGGTTTCAGGTATTCAGGGGAATGGATTTAACATTTTCCACCTATGCAAATAAACAGATTTAATCTTAATCTTACCTGACAATTTGTCAAGTAGATATAATATACATGAGAAAAGATATTACTGCTACATACATTCATAAAATGTAAAAAAAAAATTTAAGTGGAGAGTGGGACTAGTTTGAGCATACTATTCTGTACCATTTCTATTATAAAATTAACTTACACATAATAATGTCTCTCATCTGCGATAAGAGGAGCAACAGGAATAGTTCCATTGTTAATAGACATCATGCTTATTTCTGACTGAACTGTTCTTGGTTTGTATTAGGAAAAATGAATGTATTAAAGATATATAAAAATTGTGATATTTAGTTCGGAAGGCTTCACTTGTCAAAAATAGAGAACAAGAATTAAATTTGTAC
>JAAGNO010019401.1:0-34039 GCA_033439905.1 Ceryle rudis
CACCCTGAAGTAGATCTGACTGGTAACTGTGACTTGCCAGTTCTGCTGCAAACAGCACCATCCTCCACACAGTTCAGTCGGTGCTGCTGTGATGTCTCATAGCCCCGTTAACTACAGAAGCCACAGTGTGCTGCTGGCGTATGAGTGTAAAATACGCGGAACAAATTAGATATGTTAAATATAGATCAAGAATACATGTTGTATTCTTGGTTTTCAATCCACTATTGCTGTTTCTTTTCAGCCAAATCAGAGAGAATTATTTTCACCTGGTGCAAACTGGGTCACCACCAACATAGTGTGACCTGGAAATGTGCCCTCGCTGCAGTTCAGCTTTAGGTTACAGCATCCTAAGCTGCTCAGTGCTTCCAGTAAACAGAGGTTCAAACGTTCAGGCACCAGGAAGGCAGAGTTATAACACTAATTTTTCTACCTGTGGCAGCTAGCACTGCAGGAATCCAGAGCCAGCTTTCCAGCAGGATTTCAACACAACCCTACAGGAGCTACCCCAGCTTCTCTTGGCCAGACAAACAGCTTGGTACAGAATGAGTTCCTACCACACACTGTCACAGACCACCAGCCTTTCAGAGGAGTATGTCAACAGCAGAAAAGGAGAGAGTGGGATATGATTATGCAGATGTAAAACAACCTTTTTGGAGCAGTTAAATTAGGCTGACCCCACATCTCCAAGCTACCAGCTTGAGTTTGGTTGTGCTTAACTTGCTCTAGCTGGCATTACTGGAAGAAGCTGGCTACGGCCTGGTACTACTCACACACCCACTTGTGTAGGCAGCATCCACATAAATCAATGCTTGCAAAAGCTCCTCAGAGTTTCCTGAGACCTACAGGATATTTTCCCATACACCATTCGAAGAAACAGAGGCTCAGCCCAATTGCTGGCTCATAGAGAACCATCGGCATGTGCCCAGAAGTCCTAATAGCATCCTTGGGGCAGGTGGGATCACCCTTAACCAAGTATAGATTCTCCAAATGGCTATTCAAATGCTGACCAAATCAATGTTAGGATTGATTAGCTGACTTAGCACTGAATCAGCAATGGGCTGCTCATTGTATCATTGTATACTTATTTATAGAAGTAATTCTCTGGTTTACTAATGTCTTATCCTACCTCATGGTTTTAGAAATACAGAAAAGGTTCCTGAACACTCATGTGCAGGCCCTAATTCTTCAGAGTAACATGAAATTACGTATCCCTCATATAACTTGTACTTTGTACACAGCATCTTTAACCTTTGTATCAGTTCTTAATCACCACTGATATTGTGCCTATCTAGATGCCTTCCTGGTAGACGCAATCACCCAAATCTTATCAAAAACCTCTGAGACCCTTTTCTCAGCTTATAATCCCATCAAGGCACCTTCTGCTGTTGCTTATCCTCACGGGCTTCCTAGTTTCTAGCTGAAAAGACATTGCTGCAAATAGAGCAGTCAGAGAAAGTCTTTGTGCTGGAAGCCACCCCTTCTTACCTTAGCTCTCCCAGTGCTCTGAAGAATGTGCACCAAAGCACAAGCCATCTCCTCCTTATTCCTTACGCTGATCACAGGTTCCAGCACAGAGCACAGCATCGTGTAGTTGCTGGTAACAAACTCTGCAAATTCTTTGTATTGCTCCATGGGCAAGATGGTGATGGTCTGATAACGGGACTTTATCCGAATGGAAGGTCCCCCCGATTTCCCTTTGTTGGGTGTAGGTGTGCTGACTGGGTACCATTTTTCCACAAACTGGCGACCGGTTACACTGGCCATGGGAATGTTGACCAGGCCTACGTAATTGTTCTTGTCCTTTTTCTTCTTCTTCTCCACATCCTTATAGATGTGAACGGTGATGCTGTGAAGAGGTGGGAGACCGTAGAACTCAAAGTGCTCTCCCCAGAAAATGTTATCTGCTTTTGTTTTGCTGGTGGTGCGGGCAAAGAGAGTGTCATCAAGGCACAGCTCGCAGAAGTATTTCTTCTTGGGGGCCAGGTCCTTTGCCTCAATGATCCAGAGACGGAGCACATTTTCAGCTCGACGGCAGTTGTCCTGTGCAGAAGAAAGAGCTCAGCTTTGATTCAGAATCCCTGAAAATGGAACATTTGGCTTCTAAAGAGGGCTGTCTTTGGTGTCCAAGGCAGGGACAGACTCAGATCTTCAGAATCAAAACAGCTAGAAAGTCAGACATTTTCTAGAGTGGAGGCCAAGGGCCATCCTTTGTATGTCAATGGTGGGGACTAGCACATTTTTCTTCTCAAAAAGCTGTATTTGAAATGGGTTAGAGAACAAACACTCCATACAGGAGCCACTCAAAAGCCACTGGATTGGCACAGACTCTGCATTGTTTACTCTGTAGATAACTCCAAGAGCACTGTTTGCCCGTCCCTCGAAGGTGGTACGCCAACTACTGAGGTGACTGAGCAGATATTTCCAGCTGATTAATAACTTGACCTCCCCCTTCTCATTCCAGCTCAAATTCCTATTTTCTTTTTTTCCTGCAAACTGTGCCCCCACAGTAAAACGTGAAACCTATGAAGCCACATCCCATCCTTCTGAGATGCATGGCATCAGAAGTACAGTGTGAAACATCACAAGCAGGCACCAGGGCAGGGATCGGGACGCATAACGACACGTATTTATCCACTACAGGTTTGTCCCACTGCACTCAATAGAAACGCACACAGAGGCTTGTGATACACTGACAAACCGACTTCTCCCTGGAATAAATTAATTTGGGATGCATCTGTGGGAAGCCCTGGTACACTGGATTAAAATTAAATCTTAGCACCTCCAGTCCCCCAGTAATCTTATTTCTGCCATTGCTGCTACCTTATTCGGCTGCACTGTCCTGCGTAGGTTTTCCATCCACTTGTCCCTCTCTGCTGCAGAGGAACAGCTGAAGCATTTACTGCCACTGGAGTAGGTTACCTGGAACACAGAAACGACAGGCTGAGTTCAGGCAAGCCCAGGAGACATGCTACAGGCTGCAAAGAGCAAGGAAAAAAGCAATGCTTGAGCAACAAAGTAAATACGAAAAAGACAAGAAAACAATATGGGAGCCTGAAAAGGAGAGAGGTTTGAAGGGCACACAAAATGTAAAGAGAAAAAAAACCCAGGCAGCTCAAATTAATATAAAACTAAAGAAAACATGAGGATCACCAGAGGCTCCTCTTAAAGACTTTTAAACAAAGCTTTAATCAACCAGTTGATTTATGTTTTTGAAACACTTGTTAATTGATCCATAGCTATTAAACACTTGCAGTTTTCCCTGTTAAGTCCTAGAGGCAGACGATCTGGTTACTAACAGTGTAAAGACAGACAGATCTAATAATGTATTCATGTGAGGCAAAACACACTAGACACGGTGTCTTCAGGAAACACAAAATGTTTCCAAGGGTCCATACATATAGCAACAGTCTAAAACAAACCAGAAGAGTTTGCTGTGATCTGGCCCCGACAATTGATACCGTACACAGCTCTGCTTTCATGTGGGAGGGAACCACTTCGGTTTCTTTTGCTTTTAAGTGGCCTCACAAGCTTCATTTACTCTTTCCATTCATTTGTGCACACATTAATAAAGGAGTTTGAGGCAACAGCCTCAGAGCCCAGCTGTTGCCAGTTTTTTTCACTCAACTCCCCACACCTAAGCAAGCTGGAAAGTGTTTCCAACCAGAAGAACGGGACTGAAGTGAACAGGAACCGTTCCGGGATACATCCCGAGGGAGAAGAGCCCGATAGGCTGGGTTTCTGCCAGAGCAGTTTTCCAGGTTGTAAACAGATCTTTGTTCAGAAGTTTAGACACAGCTGACTAATCCTGCTGAAGGCAGACTGTCACCCGCCCCTGCCATGACAGATTCCGATGGCCTTAGACTCATCCAGACAGCACACACCAGTACACTGCTGGTCCTGTGAGGGAAGGACTGTGCTCACCCAAGCCACGTGGTGCTGCACTGCAGCCTCTGCTGAAACAGCAAGGGGAGCTTTGCGTCCTGCTCCATGGTTCAATGGGCACGTCTACAGTTGCTGAAGCTTCTCCTTTAGCAATCAGAGAACGGGCTGAGCTAATGGAAGGGGGCTCTGACTGGAAATCTCATTTCTCAGTTACGGTATATTTTCTAAATTTAATTTTAGGTGAATTTGGAGAGGATGAACACACAGCTTATGAACAATAGTATGTTCCAACCCTACATTTGCATGCAAACTACAAATGCTTAGATACTTATCAAATTAAAGAGATTTTTTCAATTAGAAGATGCGGTAATTGAACAAAATTTCTCTCCACCGAGTGACTGGTGCCATTAGCCTCAAGGTCTTTAAAATTGCACGCTGGTTCGACAGCCCCCACCCAAACCTGGGGATAGCAGCGGCTTCTGCTCGCTTCTCCCATTACGGCACCACAGAGCAGCGCACGGCAAGGGTCCAGACCCCACCAACAGCACAGAACCGGCCGCGTGGCTGGAAAGCGTTCTTTACCTCAAAGCAGAAGTCTTGTCCAAGGATACTGCTGTGAAGTGGTTTGACGAAGACTTTTTCTTCTGCCCCAAGATCCAGGGCCTCCACGGCACTGCCTGGGCTCAGTAAAGACTCATGGGAACGGGACTCTTTCAGCTTTGGCAAGCCACGTGACCTGCGGGAGAAAAAGAAACATCATTTTTCTCACAATTACCAAGAGAGTTGGCAGGATCCCAGAGAAAGCTGCAACTTGGGTGTTTATTCAGAACAACTACTACAATTAGTCAGTAAACCTTGTGAAAATAATGCTAGGCCAGTAATCCCACACTCTGAAGGATATATCCAGCCTAGGAAGTCTATTCCCACTGACCTAGAAATTGCGTCTGCCGAGCCATCAGTGAAAGAGCAACAGCAAACCAAAAAGTTCAGAACTTCACAGCAGAAATGTAAAGAAAACCTATAGGTAGGTTTGGATATATTACTGAAAATCTTTACTGCTGTCTAGATTGCTAGATGAATGTTGCACATTAGCAGTGAAACGCACACCAATCTCTACACCTCTAAACCAATGCAGAATGAGAGCTACTGTCATTAGAGTAGAAGACCCCCTTAAAATAAACTTGATTTTTCTTGATGCACAAACCGTAAGGCTCAAGTCAAACATGCAGATTATTTCCCACTTCACAATGCTCAAGTCTGTTGCCTACATGGAAATTTTGCATTTTCTTCTTCAGCCACTTCTTCCAGTTTTAAGTTTCCAATTTTTCCGATACCTCCATTCTCTTTGAACTTCCCCCCCCATTTTGTGACCTCACATTCTGCTTCTCTGTTTTTTTAGCTGATTGTCCTGTAAACCCCTGAGCTCTACCAGAGCTGGCACCTCCCAGACTCACTGTACCTTTTCATTAAGGCAGTCTTCTCTTTGCCCCCACCAGTTCTGGAATCCTTCTCAATGACAAACCCCTCCCTCCAAGATGATGTAGTGTTTTGTAACCAACAGCAGCATCACATGATGTGCTCTAACACTTCCTGCAAGCTCCCAGTTTGATTTAAGGCAACACTGGTGCATAGCAGGGAGTTCTGCTGTCAAATAGCACTATAAAATGGTCCCTATTTATAGGTGACAGTGGCTTCACGTGCGCTACTCCTCCTTCTGAGCTGACACGTGGACTATAAGCTTCTGCAATAAAGGCGTATCATACCTCAGGTGCAACTAGCATTCCTACTTAAAAAACAAACACAATGTACACATGGATCTTATTTTTTCTTGAGCTGGAACTCAGTCAAAGCCTCCTCAGATGACCAACATGGAGGAAGAACACCAAGCCCCAGCTGAGCAGATAAGATGACATCTGCCTGGCAGGTCTAGATTTTGTTAGGATATTGAAGAAGCTTGTGCTGGTCCCTATGCCTGGTTGGTGATCCATGGAATTGTGTCCACCAATGTGGCTGCACATCCAGAGACTGTGACTGAGCACAAGGAACAGGCGTGGAAGTAGAAAGGCATCAGTTGCCTACATGTTATGCAGAATAAAGCAATGCTCTGAAATGATGCTTTCTAACCTACGTTTGTGCTCACAGTATTTCCTCTTCTATTCAATTCCCAGTATCAAGGCTCAGTATCAAATGGAAAATGTTTAAAAAATATATTTATGGAGGAGTCAAAAGCACAGCTATCTCTAACAGCTTTCTTAGTTTTGAAAAATAAGTAGTTTTTCTATACTTCCCTCACATACCTCACACACACACAGACAAAATCTTCCTATTTGGTAACCTTAGCAAAATCAAATTCCTCCTACCCTTGAGCAATTCTATGGGGAAACAGAGAGAGGAAAAAAACCTCAACCCACACTTGGAAAAAGTGTCTTCAGTACTTCTAAGGCTGCTTAACAACAAAAACTTGTGTATTATGAAGGATACACATAAAGCAACAAGCAGAGTTCATCTGACTGCTCTTTTGTACCAAATGAAAGGCTGAAGATATTTGAGCAGATCCACATACGATAAGATTTATTAAACAGCACGGGAGAATTTTGTTCCTGTTTAATATATTGAATGACCTGAGCGCAGGCAGCAAGCCCCTTTCATCAGAGGGATATTACAAAGCCCCTGATTTCAAATGCAAAGCAGCAGTGCCGGCACAAACGCGTTGGCTGCGCCGTGCGTGCTTTGTTAGAACAGGTTACAGCAGCAGCTGTACCGACGCAAACCCAAAACCTCAGCCATGTATAATTGAACACTTGCTGCAGTTAAGGTAGGGCATGTCTAAAATAAACACACCACAATACACCACTTTAATATCGTCTCCGCAGAATCCTCTCTAATTTCTCCTCTCAAGAAAGCACTGCTGAGGTCACTTGGCTTCTGTCCCTATCCCAAACTCTCAGCAATTCCAGTCCTAACAAAGTGCTTTGGTGCATGATGCAGGCGAGCTGGCTGAGAGCCTACAGCCACCTCCCGCCTTCGCTCCTTGTCGGAGAAGGAAAGCGTGGAATGGTAACAAAGAGGGGGAAGAGAAGGGAAAGAAAAAGAATTACCACATAACGGAGAAAGAAAAGGAGATTTTACACATCCCAGTTAAGCGGAGGCTGCACTTGGAGCAAGACAAATCAAGCACACCTACATGAAACAACTGTACAGCCATTTAGCAGTGCATCCCCAAATCATAGCGGTGCCACATGTCGCAGCCTTTCCTTTCAAACTTCATTCTCTGGGCTACATCTCAGACAATACATCCTGCTGGGAGAGGAAGAAAAGCACAGAAATCCAGGAGGAGTTCTTCCTCAAGCCGTAGGTGACAAGTTTCAGATGAGCATCATGCCTGGCAGATAGGCTGGGGCAAGAATAAAAAGTCACAGTCGCACTGGTGAAGAAACCTCTCTCCTCATCAGCAGTGCTCACACACGGCCCCATGGGTGACACAAAGAGGCTCCCGGGTGGATGTTGCCATGGTGTGGCCTCCTGTAAGGAGATTAGGGGGGCCAGGAGAGGCAGCAAGCGTGGGGAGGCTGCTCCGCAAACCTGGCAAAGGTGACCTTTCCAGAAAGAAAGAATTCCCTCCTCTTCCCTTCCAACAAGGAAGTTTAATGAGACCTGGACAGTTAAAGACAGCAGGAGAGAGTGAGGGATCTTCCAAGAATGCCTTGAACAGCCTTTGGGCAAGGGTGGAAGCAAAGGCAGGTACACACAGATACTGTAGTCCATGCCTCCACTTCCCACCTTGCAAGTTAAATCTTTCAGTAGCATCTTTTCTGCTTCATTGCTCTTCCAACTAGTTAGCTTTGACCATTTTGTTGTGCTGCAGATCAGCTGGAGGACAGTTTTGTTGGTGCAGGGTCCTGGGGCAGAGGAATGTCTCTCTTTGTTCAAGCAATCCCTTCGAGCCACCATATTTAAAACAGCTTAATAAACTGATTAAGTGGCTTAGAATTGGCACTTTGTCTTCCATAAACACCACAGCAACGTCCTAAAGTTGCTGGTTAGATGCAACCACACGTATTTACAAACACAAGTACATGCACTTGTAAGCACCAAGGTATATATTTCATCTATTGATAAATCTGCAAAGCAAATTGACTTGTGCCTAAATCAGCAGCATCCCGATCAATATAGGCAATAATTATACGGCAATAATAGTTCTCTCCTGCTTTAAAGCCTCATCTGATATTCTGAAGCTGTAAGTAGCAAGGAAGGAAAATTGCTCACTGGCTTCTCTTTGACTCAGAGGCACAGTTAATAAACCAATGCCACTAACTACCTTCCCAGTGTCCAGCAAAGGGGCTGGATTAACAGTGTCTCTCCTGTGTTAGGTAGGAAGCTGCTGGTAAAATGAGTGTTGCTCAGAGTCCCTGTTAAGAGAGAGGTAATCCCAGGGAAGCAGATTACTGTAAACAGGAAGATCGCACATGCAGAAGGTGGGGGAAGGGCTGTTTGTACAAATTTGTTTCTGTTAAACAGCTCCATTAACAACACAAATCCTGTTTTAAATTACAATTAACCTCTGATGATCAGCTTTTTTCCCCCTCTGTGCTGCTTTTTTCTATCTACTTCTGCACACAACAAAAAAACCTGGCAAAGGACAACATACGATTTCAGAGCACATTGTTACCAACAGCATCAAGCAATTCTCACACAGGTATTCTCCACAATTTCTTCCCGATGGGAAAAGCAGGTGGATGAGAAGCATGTCAGGGAACATTTCAAACTTCTCACCTCTTTTCACATGTTTTGGAGTACCGGTCTTCAGAGCTGCATCATTTCCTTCTAAATCAGAGCTGAGCCAATGACCCAAACCACTGACCTGGCAGCAGCATGCAGCTGCTGCTGGAAAAGATCTCTTCAACAACACCGTCTTGCTGGCCCAAGCCCAAGCTGACCCTCTCTCCTTGCACACCATAATTCAGTAATTTTCCACTACAGGAAGATCTCAGTTGTAAACTGGGAACTGAAAAGCTCTGTCTGTCAGTGGCCGCCCATGGCACACAGCAGCCTATTAGTCGACTTCTATTATATTCCACTGTCTATAAGGCATGTAGGATAAAGGGTTAAAATACTAATTGCTCTGGTTATGAAGCTCTCCTGCTGATTTTGACCTATTTAAAAGCCAACCTACAAAGCACAAAAGACTTTCAATTGCTGCACTTACCAGGGAGAGCACTATATTGCTTGGAAAACAAGCCTGTGGACATCGATGTATAGAAATGAACAACTGAGGAACAGGCACCCATAATTTCTTTCTTTTTACCAAACTGGTGTGAAAGCAAAGAACTTTGAAAAGCAGGTTTTCTGCAGCCCCAGCACCCAGCTAAAGCCTTGTCTCCACTGGTCTGATGTGAAACTGTACATCTGCACGCTTCAAATAATTCCAGCACAACACCCGTGTGTTTAGAGACACTCCCCGAGATCAGAAAGTTGAATTCAATACTTAGCCACTCACAAAGTCACAGGAGAGAGCTTGGACTGTAACGTAGTGAACTTTCTGCTCAGTGCTGCAATTCGGAATCCCAGCCCTGCTGAACTGGACCCTACCGTTGGCACCATCACCTGCAATACATCACTTGCGACCAGTGCTGCAGCATCAGGTTTCCCTGTGCAAGCATTCTTTTTGTAGGCACCACACCCTGCTTCATTTTCCAGCTGCCAATTAGCAGAACATCCCATTACTTGGTCAACAATTCTACAAGTCTAACCAGTTTCACTATTAATTTTTGTTTTTTTAATTCAGAAACCTAGGGTAACTTACTCAGATGCAAATTCTACTCAGCTGCAACTAAACGCCAGCTTTTTCTGAGCATATTGCTTTAGCTTTTCATTGAGATTCTGGTCTTTTCTTGCAAGGCCCTACCCAAAGCCTCACGGTTTGAATGCTGGATTTGCAAAGCCCTTCCCCGCTTGCCAGCCCTCCCTACTGATCCCCTCTCTAACAGGCACCTCACACGGCTGCTGAATTTCACAGCAGTAGTGATCTCCTCTCCCTACTGTAGCTATCTAGCACTAAGGTGAAGGTTTGTGACAACAGGCTAAACACTGAGCTCTTGCTCAGTTTTCACTGAAAAGCAAACAACTGCATGAGGATTGAAATAGAAAAAAACCCAACAAACAAACCAACCAACCAAGACCCCAAACCAAAACAAAAAAACCCCAACAAATAAACCAACCAACCAAACAAAAAAAGCAGCTGAAAGAAATACGTTCACCAAACCAGGAGTGAGACATCTCTCTGGAGACAAACCTCTCCTCCCCTTTCCCCATACTCCAGTATGCAGATAGAAACAGATACTCTGAATGAATACAAGCTCCGGGTGAGTCAAGCCTTGCTGATGTGTTGTATAACACAGATTTTTATCCTTAAGCCTAAACTGGGATAACCAACCTTTTTTTGAAAACCGGCATTAAATTAGAATGAACGAATATGATAAGCAGGGTGAGATCTGCTTCTATTATTTAGATGATCCGTGCTATTTTCATACCGCAAAGAAGCCAGGAGGGAGGAGTGAGAACTCACCGAAAGTAGAAGAAGCTGTCGTTCGAGCAGCGGTACCGTTTCACCATGAACCCCAGAGCCATGGCTACCCACTGCCCTGCAACCTGCCCGAGCCCATTCTGAGCCAGCACACAACGGGCCCTGCGCTCGACTATGACTATCTGATAATGCCATAAAATGACTTTTAGTAAAGCAGGAGGATTCCCACGTGGCAGTAAATCCCAACAGGGCAAAACCCTCCCAGCTGTCCGCAGAGCTTTATTGCTGTCGCTGAGACCATATGCAGTCAGTCTCAACCGTCTTCGCTCCCTCACCATAAACAAAACCGAGGCGAGAACTATCAGTCCACTTGGAAAAACTCTCAAATTCCTGCCTGCAAACTGGAAATATTAATTTGGTCTTTCATATGTAATTTTTCTCAGGTCTTTTCTCATGCCCTTTTTTTTTTTTTTTTTTACATATTTTATATATTACTGATACTGAGAAAATGTTAGGGACAGATGTGTGGGTTGAAGAGCTCAAAGAATGCAGTGGGAAACAGGCTGGGAAAGCTGTGAAAGACGATAGGGTAATGTGGTGCCAGATAGCCTCACGGTGAGAGCTGTTGAGAACTTGGTGAGATGTCGAACTGGCCACACGTCTGAAGAGTTTCATCCACATCTGGTGTGGGTCACAAGTGAGCAGATCCTAAGTCTTCTCGCATTAGTGCCTTGAAAAGGCAAAAAATATGAGTTTTCAAGTACAACAGACCACCCAGCAAACAACCTGAACCTGGAGTAACAGAAGTGATGCGAGTTACGGACTGAGAGGTTGTGGGGATTGCTACAGGACACCTGGATGCTGACCCATAGTGGATTCATTTCTGGAGAAGCACTGCAGCTCCCCCCTCTCCCCATCCACTAACCCAGTCACACTCAAACTAAGTTAAAAGCCAGAAGAAGTAGGTTGACCAACTGCTTTCTGCTGAAACAGAAAATCTGATTACGGAAAAATCTGCAACTTATCTCCATCATTCTTTTCTACAGCATTCCTGAATCCTTTCTATTTTAAATCAACTCTGAACAGACAGCATCCATCCTCTGGCACCATCTGGCATGGCAGCAGTGTTACAGTATCCCAAATCTCGACGTGCACCAGGATAACTCATCTTCCTTACTCCAGAATTTTATAGGTATTTATCTACCAACATCTCCTGTTTCTTTAACAGGACCCAAACACCTCAAAAGCACATGAGCAGCATGACAGCAGCAGCCTCGATTTCCTTCTAATCGTTGCAGGGTTTTAACTTATAAAGCTATACAATACTTCCTTTGAAGGTATGTTCTTGCATTTGCAAGAAAAAGTAGATGCTATCAGTCAAGCTGGCCCTGAAAACCTGTTTAACACCATGACATCACCGAGCACCACCTGCTTAAAATGGGAAAGGGCTGACTCACCAAGGTAGGACAGGAAAGTTTTTACTGCAAGAGATCAAGACACAAACAGAAAGCAGGGAGAGCAGAGGGTGGGAGAATGGCAATTCCCTCTCATGAATCGAGTCAGCTGCTGTGTGTTATCTCCTTTCAGGCAGAAACAGTTGTCACTGATTTTGTCCCATTAGAAAAACTCTCAAACAACAGCATAATTCCAAACACGAATCAATCTTTTTAGCCTCCTCTTTCCTCCAGACCATCTCCTCCCAGTATACTCATCTGTTCCTCATCTTCAGTGCTTCATTCCCACACAGTTTCTGAGTTGTTTTTCCTGCTGTTCTACCCACCAATTGCATTTTTTTCAGGCACCCTTAGCTACGGAGTGAAACATATGGAAAGGAAGGGAGAAATTATTGGCAAGTTTCACTTTACAGTGGAACTGAATTTCCTTTATGGTTTTATTTATAAAATACCATTAGAAAAAGTTCTAACCATAAACTTTCAAAGCTGGTACACTATCTGATTAGACCACAAATGCAAAGAGACCTCTGTTAAACCTCTGATCTTTCCAACAAGAGCTAATTACAAGGCTGAGCAGTGCTCTTCCACATTCTTTCCAGAAGGAACTTAGCAGCATTTTGTGACCCTCACCTGCAGCAAAAGGCTTCAAACAGAGCTTGAGGTGATGCTCGTGCTTTTGAACAGCAATACTCACTTGGGCAAACAATTATCTCCAAATAAAATTAATCTTTGCTTGCTTTCCATGTAGCTGGCCTACTCTCAAATGATCTCCCTTGCCTCCAACTGTGCCCTCTGCTCACTTCAGCATGTGTATCTCTGCAATGAGGAAGATCCCACAGACTGGTATCAAAAATGCTTCCTTCCATTAGTAGCAAAACCCCCAAACAAACACTGTCCCCTCTCCTGCCCTGCAAGATGTGTTGCTCTAAGGTGTAGAAGGCCAAAGGAGTAGGGTGACCAGATGAAAAGTAAAGAGCAACCACCGGCTTGTTCCTGTCTAACATCCTGCATATTCCCAGCTTTCCAGGGCTCTGTCCCCCAAACCTCTGTGTGGACTCTGCCACTGGAACTTTAATACATTTGCTCTTGGATCCTGCTTTTTAAATCCATGCCAAGGAGCCCTAAGAGGACTAAAAGAACAGGGCAATTATGATAATGTCATCACTACGTGCAATGGATTCTATGGTCTGCAAGTCATCAGAGAAAATCCATGTTTTATTCAAGTCTAGTTGACAATTTGTGCCCACATTGACAGGGAGGAGGGGAGATCTGGTTCTATGCAGCTTTGCTGTGTATAATATCATGTATTAAATCAAAGTTGTAGGGATTAATTATAGCTACATTTACTGGCTTTCCCAGAACGACAGCATTTCCCTTACGCTGCAAAAGGAAGTACCATCAGTCCACATTCAGCATGAGTACCAAGCTTGGGAAAGATAAATACGTTTACAGCAAAGAGATTTTTGCATTACAAAACCTCAAGGAAAGCTGGTTACAAACAACAGTAAAATTAACAGGTACTATCCCAGGGCAGCATTATCTAATACACTTCTGCTCACTGAGTAGCTTTTTATAGCCACATGGCAACTGCCTCAAAATAGGGATTTCTCACAAAACCCCAAATGAACTAGGTGGACGTCACTATGACTATAGGAGCAACGTCACCAACATGGTTAGTCATGTTTGGGAAGCAACAGCAGTCTTGTCTGTAACTTGGGAAGTTAACAAGACCTCTAACACCCGAAGCCTTGCAATCTCTACAACTTTACGGTGCTGCCTTTCAGATGGAGAAGATAGCACCGGTGATTGAGGCAGCACAGCATGACGGGTACAACTAATGAATTCAACCCAGCTGAAGGAGAAGGGAAAATGCTCTAAATGTAAAAATCACGGAAGCCTGCCGTGGCCTTAAGTACAGGGCGAGCTATTTTTCACCCAATTTAGTTCTCCTGCTGGGCTACTGTGGAATGCAACACAGAGTAATGCTTAATAAAACAATCAAGGGACTTTGCAAATAGGTAAAACTCCATGCGAGAGCTTTTGCTTGCCTCATATACAATCCATTCCCAGCCTGATTTGCCAGCCAAAAGCTAAAGAAGCAAGAACAGACTAAATGGAGCACTAAGGGGGTCAGAAGTTACCGAGCTTTCCAGTTTTCTGATAAACAGACCGTCTACTCATTGTAGTAACGCTGCAGCAACTCTACGATCGATTGATGTTAGTGAGGATTAGCAGGATGTGCCTGCATCATGCCACACACCTCTGGGCTCCAGCGGAACCGATCTGCTCACACCAACACGCACCGCTGCGCTGAGCTGCAGGTAAGTTCCGCGTGCATCAAGGCAGGATTCCCCAAAGCTGGTAAGTATTGCATGCACCACAGGAAGACTCTCTAAAACTGATCGACCCAGTGGTTGGTTTTGTATCATGAAACGTAAAGTCCGAAGCTTATTTGAAAGAGATGCAGGAAATGGCATTTGTTTCCTTATGCTTAACTAGAACTTTCTGTCAGCTGTTAAGAGCAGTAAAGGTTTTCAGCAGTACACTGTATATTGACTAACTTCTAGCACATTAGTGTCAGCCCCAAAACCCACCCGCCTGCCAGTTTAAAAAAAAAATAAATCCCCTTCCCTGCTCTCATTCTTGAACCTTACCTGTCATCAGCATTGCGGAGAGATGGGAGACGGAAACTTGTGTTCCTGTCCAGCTTCGACTGACTCTTTGTCCTCTTGATGGACCCTTTCAGACGTTTACTGAAGAAGCCCTAAAACGAGAAGTTGCAGAAGTGAAACCGGGAAAGTGATGCCGATAATAAATCAATCAATGCGCTGTCACCGAGTCCGAACTCAGCAGTGATTCCGGCTGCCAACTATTACAGAGCGTGCTGTACTGGGATTCCTCTGAGTGGCAAGGAAGGTAGGGCAGGATTGTCAATGGCAGTTCCAGCATTCAAATTGCAATAGCTACCACAACTCCCATTACAAGTGCACTTCAATGAATTCCAACTATTATACAAGAGCCCCAAACCTCACAATTATCATTTAATAAGGAGCAGTCTTAGTTATCAGTACTTGCTCCTGCTTTCCCTTTACACACCATGTTTTTAATTCTTGGTCAGATGAAGAGTACGAGATATGTTTTATTATGAGCTTCCATTGCACCTGCAGCTGCATCAAAGGCTTTCCTTTTTATTTTAGATATAGCACAGTAAGTCTCACAATAATTTGTCAATTCAATAGTCTCACTAGCCAGAACTGAAAATTTCCCGAGATTTCACACACTAGTGACTTCAGAGACCAGTTCTGGTATTGCTTTGAAGCAAAGCTCAGCTCAAAAATCTACTTAAGATCTAAAAATACTAAATCGTTAAGTAATCTGTCTTCTGAATCACAATTGTTCACCAAACAATCGCAGGCCAAAGCCACGTGAGTCGGCAGAAGCCTCTAGGGCTCATCTAGCCAGCCTCCTGTTCCATGTGGGTATGCTGCCAACACCAGGTTCACCTAAATTGGACTTTGTTTAGCTAATCCTCAGAAGCCACTGGTTATGGAGATTTTACCACCTTTCTGGGCAACGTAGGCTGGTGCCACATTACTCTTCCAGTGAGAGACATTTTCCTTGTGTTCAACCCAATCCTCCCAAGCAGCAATCTGCAGCTGCTGCCTCATTAAAGAATTTGCCACTACAGGGGAAAATTTGGCTCCATCCTCTTTGTAATTCCCCTCTCCCTTGCAGCAGGCTGCCTTGTATCACCCCTTTGCCTTTTCTTTCCCAGATAAACAAGTCCTTAGCCTCTCCCTGTAGTTGTCTCCTTGTGGCGGTCATCACGACCTACTGCTGCATTACCAACCGTGAAACATGGGTACGTCTGATCTGATACACAAAGGGGGATGTGCATCTGTACGTGTGGAGAAATGACAGAAATATTTCAATGCCTGAATATTTGATTTTCTCCTACTGCCCTTTAAATGACTTTGAGCATAACACGCATTTTAAATAAACCCGATTGTGTCAAAATATTTCCAAAGCTTGAAGACATACATGCACATACATTCTTTGGCGTGATCAAAGCAAACGCAGAGGGTCTTAATCCAATAGGATTAAGCAACATTTTACCGGCTGAATCTGTTCCGCTCCTTCGTGGAACAGCTGCATGGAGCTGCCGTACCCTGGGCAATGCTGCCGGGAGATTTACCAAAGACACATGAGTGAAACCACATTTATTAATAATATTATAAGCTGGTTATGGGTTGGTAGAATTTGCTCAAAGTCAAAGTTCCTTTGGTGTGGCTTGAACAAGCAGATTGACAGCTGGACTTCAGTAAACATCTAGTGAGAGTGATATCTAAGCTGGGGCCAGCCCGCTCCCCCACCACTAGTGTTTCGTTAGGATAGAAGTTGAGTAGAGCTGATTTTGAGCACATTTGCAAGGCAAACCTCCACAAGCTGTGTTGGGGACAGGTGGCAGATGTTGCCCACAGCTGCCTCCTGTAATACAGAAATCAGCAAACTGGGGACAAACAAGGTCTACTGTTCTTTCCTACGCAGAACACTGACACAGCAAGAGTGTTTTATTGGCTCCAGGTGACTCTGCCAGGCTGAAGTCTGTGACTTGTTAACCTCTCACACTCATAAGAATTAAGCTATCACAACAAAAGATGCCTTCACCTGTAATCTTTTAGTCTGAAAAACTTCACATCTCTTTCACCTCTTCAGGAAGAAAATAAGGTTTATCTACAATTTGACAGGCTGCTACAGGATTTCACATAGGCTTCTTTACCCACAAAAGGTTGGACTAGGTAATCTTTCAAGGTCCCTTCCAACCTGGTCTGCTCTATGATTCTACAGTATCCAAAGGAAAGGGCTCTCACCCTCTTCTCATCAGTGGATGCCAGGTTAATAGTTGCAGAAGAAGATGATTCCGAGCAGCAAAACCTGTGTTTCATCAGGGTCACGACATACATGGCAAGTATCTCTAAATCAATTTTCCAGTCTCCTATTTGCCTTCATCTTCTAATCTTTTCAGTGCTCTTTTTGAAACAAAATGTATCTTCTTCCCTTTAGACAAGCACACCCTTCAACCCCCCCCTACCTTTCCTCATTCTGTTATTCTTGGTCCCTTTACATTGAGTTTGTTCCCCCTTCTTCCACACAATTCGCTCCTCCTTGAAAACACCCACTTCCTCTCTCTGCACACACTGGCAGGTGGTTTCTCTCTCCTCATACTCATTCTCACTCTGCTTCTTTTGATGAATGATCAAGTGAGTCCAGCCCAGTTATCAAGCATAAAAATATGCCACCAAATCCACAGTTCTTGAGGCCCACATCCATGACATCTTCAACACATACAGCAAGATCGCCTATCTCCTCTCTTCAGTTGAGATTTGGAAGGTGATTAAACACTGAAAGCCTATCCATACCTGATACTGGCTGCAGGATCACAGAATCATAGACTGTTTTGGGTTAGAAGTGACCTTTCAAGGCCATCTAGTCCAACCCCCCTGAAGGAAGCAGGGACATCTGCAACTAGAGCAGGTTGCTCAGGGCCCCATCCAAGCTCACCTGGAATAGTTCCAGGGATAGGGCATTGACCACCTCTCTGGGCAACCTGAGCCCGGGTCTCACCACCCTCAGTGTACATAATGTCTTCCTTCTATCTAGTTTAAAAGCTCCCCTCTTTTAGGGTCTTTCCACCACATGCAGATCATTCTCTCCCAAAACCTGTTTAGAAAACAACACGCTCACACACATCAGAGCCTGACAGATGCCTGTCCACAGGCAGCACAGAGAAACTGGGATGCCCGGTGGCATGGTGCTGCAGGGGGACAAAGGGAGAGGGAATCTGTGTTCTGCATCTGAAGGCAGTGCAACATTTAAGGCTGCCCTTCAATTTCTGAGGCTTGCCAGCCAGCAGGCTCCTCAGGGGTGAAAGCTGCTGTATTCTCTTGAAACAGGAGATAAAGTGGGAAAGAAAATGCTCCAAAAAACCCTCCCCAAATCTACACAGTGTGGTGGGGAAAAAGGTACTGTCAAAAGGGAAGAAGAGTTTTTAGCTGTGAGTGCCACTCAAACTCTACCCACGTTCCTGCACTTTTCTTGGTCCTGGTATTGAAAAAGTGCCTTTGAAAAAACTCCGTGATCAATAGATGCTCTTGGGCTTCTCTTGGGTCCATGGCTGGAATTCAAGTAGAGGATGTGTAGCGCTTTCAAAGTCACTTTCTTATATTCTGACCTCTCAGCATAAAAGGTAACAAACCCAACACAGGGACTCAGATCTGGTGGACCCTGGCTTCATTCCAGCACTGCTCAGGCTACTCAAATTGCAAACACAAAATAACACGGTTTCTTTTCCCGCTAAGGGCAAATAAGACAAAGCTGACCCAATTCAGCAGGGGTCCAAAAGTATTTCTATTGAATCATTCCAAATGCCACTCAAGAGAGAGACTGTGAATATTCATTTCTGTGTGCCGGCACAATTTTAAATTGGCATGGCTTGAACATTAGTGAAACACGTTCTTGGTTTAATTGAACATCATCTATTCCCTAATGAAATAAATATGCTATCTGGGGTTGAATAAGGTTATCTAGAGTTGACTGTACAAAAAAAAAAAGTAAAATATTAGGGTAAGAACATAGTTAAGGATAAAAATTATTCGAACAAAGAGGGTACTTATTGGCCATTCTCAAAAGACTTGCAAACATTTGCAATATTTGCTCTCTGCACCTTGCTGGCAATTCCTGCAGGGCCAGCACTTACAGATGGACAACCTGGGAACAGCAGGAAAAATCCACACGTGCCAGAATTGAGCAGAGCTTTTTGACTTCTATTTGCCAAAGGAAATGCTTTTAACTACTGAATGCAGATATTAAAAAAAAGACACGGTGATAGTTTATTTTTTACCTGCAACAACAGTATCTAACAGAAAGGTTTTTTTCCCTTTTCCCTGCGTTGGCAGGGATTTCTTCTCTAGTTACTGTAGCTTGTAACATTAAAAAGATAAAACCACCCTTACTTCCTTTCTTATTGTCTAAGTATTTCTCTTAAATGCTTATTTCGACACGAAGGACACTGCTGCTTGGTTCTTACACCCAAATGTAATGAAGCGTCTGAGCTTTAAGAATCATCATGGAACATTTTTCAAAACAGTGGGAATTTTGCTGCTTAAACAAACACCCTTGGACAAAAAGATGTAAATGTATTACCCAAACTGCCTGAAATTATGAGACTACATTTTTAATTTAAAAAGTACAAAATATTCAGTAGGATGAATTAGCTGGGGTGCAATCTGAAAAGATCAGTACCATGTAAACACAGTATATTAAGAGGAGTCCAGTGAGAGAAGAACTGTAGAAGAATTGTGCCTTAATCCCTCAAGAGACAGATTTGGTGGTCCACACCTCATGGGACAAAGCTCGGTACAAATTCTCCTCAGAATCATAGGTGTAGGGGAGCAGGAATGGAGCAGAGAGACAGGGGAGAGTGAGAGTGCAGAAGAATGGGCTCAGTCAGGCAGGTTCAGAGCAGGTTCATCATCTCAGCCAAAAGCATCAAACTCTGGGGGTAAGAAATCCCAGTGATACAACTTCTAAAAATAATTCAATCCCACAGAGAAACCTATTCATCTAATTTGGAAGTTAAGCAACTCATCTCCCTCGCTCTGCCAAGAAGAAATCACCATAGGAGAAGTGATAAATTCAGCGGGTGCTTGTAGCTTCCTTCCAGAGCCGCACAGCGAAGGCACGGAAACTCTGGGCCCCAGGTATTTCAAACTCAGGGCTGATGGCTGTTCAGGGTGGCTCTGACTTTTGGAAACGCCAAGATGACAACAACTGTCTGTCTGTCCTTAATCTCAGTAGAGCAGCACACAAACTGCCCAACAAATTCAACGACAGCCCAAGTATGAACTGCTCAGCTCTGTGACTAACACTCCCTATGGACACACCGATTCTTACAGCCCGTGCATAGTAAATACTGATTGTCTTCGTTGTTAATTCAGCTGTGAACTAATAAAACCATCTAACACAAATTTTCCATCAATAAAAACACAACAGTTTCCGTGGAAGTTTCAAATGACAAACCCCAGGGTAAAATGGGTGAAAATAAAGGTTCATCATCTACATGGTGCGGTGGTTTGCAGGACCGAAACCTACATCGGGCATTTCTGGGGACAAACACGGTGCCTTTTGGAGGCTCGTGGCGCATCTTGAACATTTATAATTCTCGATGAGGAGCACTAATGCATTATTAATAACAGCAGGTGGGCAACTTCATTTACAGAGTGATGAGACCTGTTCTCTCTGAGGGAAAGGACTGGGTGGGTACAAAGATAACACTCAAGTGACTGTGGACGACAGCAGAACTGCCTCCCAACTACGGTGTGTTGTTAGTACATGATGCATTTTATCTCGAGTTGCTCACAGGCAGCTATCAAGAAAAAAAAAAATAATCATAGCCAAGTGAAAAAGCTCTCCTATGCCAGCAATGTTGTAAAGCTGTGAGAAGCAAAGCAGCAGGGGAAGATAGCCAGGTTGTAAGATGGGAAGATCCAACAAGCAGAATATTCCAGGAATTAGGAGCAAACATGGTGAACTTTACTATCCCCTGCAGAACAACGTAACTGTCAAGGAGGTGAAGTTTGTGTATGAGCCCAGCAACACTCATTAAAATATTAGCAGTAAGTACCTCTGAAAATGGTCTCAGCCACTCGTACAACAGAAAACCAGAGGAACACATCTACACATACACCTTGGTGATGATAGAAAAAACAAGATGGTGACTTACAATAACCCAATTCCACCATTGACTCATCCAAAAAGCCTGGCACTACATCACTGAAGAGGTGGTTTGTGCACAGGCAGAGAACAATAAAACCGATGTTGGAATGTATAAACAGAGGATAAAGCACAATAAAAGTGAAGTGGTATTATGTAAATCTGCCGTGGCTTTCACGCTAATGCACCGCTCTCTTCTGAGCTTCTCATCCCAGCAAGAAAACTAGAACAAAACCAAACTCCAGAAGTATAAACTGATTAAAGGCAGACAAGAGGGAGATTTACAAGTGGTACATTTTAAAGACCAACTATTTTAGAAACAAAAGCAAGAAGGGATTACAGATGTATAAAAACAAATAGAATAGGAATTACCTAAGATCCTCATGCACCCTGTTACATAAGAAAACCAAGGGACAATTTAACATGAGAGGCAGCACATTTAGCTGATTGTCAGGAGACCTTTTCTAATGCTATCTATAAACCAGCCTGTAGAATTCTCTACACAAGATATTATACAGACAAATTTTTTCATCAAGATTAAAAAAGGATTATGTGTTTATATAAGGAAGAATAACATATGTAGCTGCATTAGTCAGGTTTAAAAATAACAAGAGTGAGCAATTATCATGCTTCAGGACACAAGCTGATCAACAGCAAGGATCAGGAAGATATTTTTCCCCTGATGGGACAGCACTGCAGATTTGGCCAGATAACAATTTCAACTTCCCAATGAAAAAATGTTTACGGTCACAGGAGGGATGCAGAATAGGATGAGCAAGTTTAAGAACAGTAATAAGAAAACTAAGGAAATGGAGAGGATACTGCAACAGGGATACGTTGATAACATGCCTATTAATAAAACGTATCATAAGATTGCATGTGCTCTGTGTGATATGCAGTCAAAAGTACTGAAGGAATCAAATTTCCAAGTCACTGGGAATCATACTAAAAAATTCATGAGGAAACAAGAGCTTCCCAATAGCTGGGGAGAGCTACATCAGCTTTTCAGATCTCAATTCAGCAAGGTGGGAGCAAAGCCCAGCTGCTGCCTCCACGGGAGCTGTCCACATCAGACACTAGCGTAAGACCAGAGCGTCCTTAAAAGCCCCTATCCAGGAATTAAGGAACAAAGGTCAGAAGTCTGTCTAGAGAACAACGGAACAACAGCGATAAACAATAAATATGATAAGAAGCAGGTCACCTGAGTCTATCAGAATGTCTGATCAAATACCAGTAACTGGCTGGAACCGGTGATGTCAGTGGAGAAGCGATGGCCCCCAGCCCACCTCACTGCCACTCAAGTGGTTGCATTTTTGCCTTTCCCTCACATGAGGAAGGAGGCAGTAACTTTTCTGACCCTGGCTCTTTAGTCCCCTGGCACATAGCCAGTAAGCAGCCCAACACTTCAGCCCTTCACCTTTTGATAACATGACATCCATACTAATTAGAACAATTAATGAAAATGAGCTTTGTCAAAGCTAGCAACACAAACCCGAGAACTGGCTGCAGGAGTATCTAAGAAGAGTAATTACGACAAGCGATAAGGTATCAAGGTAGAGGAAAGGGTCCAATGGGATGCGGTGGGATTGTGGCATGACTGCTTCTGTTTAACATCTCTGTTAATGATCTGGAAGAAAAGTTAAACAGCACATTAATTACACTAAGCTATATTAAATTAGGAGGTGAAGTGAGGGCCAGGGAGGACAGAGAAATGATACAAAGGGTTGGGCGCAATTAGAAACCGGTAGCACACATTCCTGTGAACCTTAGTACCAGAATTTGGAGAATCAGTTGAAGGGAATTAAAAACACAAGGGCAAGAAAAGTGATAAAAGGGCCAGGAGGGCTGATTTGCAGAGGATGCAGTAATTAACTCTGCATAACATGACTAGGACATGATTTGGAGGTGGAGAATAGAATGACTGGGTAAATGTTTAAATACTGTTAATCCAAGGTCGACTGGAATGTGACCAGTGTTTAAGGCTATATATATATGTTCATAGCTCCCCTATGCTAATCGCAGGGGGATTAGATAGAGTCAGGTTTACACCAAACATGAAAAAAAATGTTGCTGCTGTTGAGGTCCACCAGACGGTGTCACAGAGTGGAAGTGCCCATCACCAGTGGAAGTGGTGAAGTTTGATGCAATGAACAAATCCACTTTGACAGAAAGATATTGTGGAGGTTATAGAGCCTATGAACAGTACTACCCCAGAATAAAGATACGGATGAGAACTTGGAGAGCATCCTGGACAGCCAATCACCCATTTATGCCTCCCGACACCAAACCCATAGAATAACAGCCAGCAACCCTCAGCCATCACATCACGGGCAAAAAAAAATAAAGCAGATTCAAACAAATGTGTCACGGTAAGAAAATAAAGAAGAACGTGGAAGGAAAAGTGTTAATCTCACAATAGGAAGGACAGGCTTGAGCACAGCCCGTTTTTCCGTGAAGGATGCCGCGACGCCTCACGCCAACGTAAATCAACAACCCCATCTCTGCATTGGCGCTGACGCAGAATTAAAAATGTGTACTCTTATGCCATCGGGTCACATGGCCAGAAAAGATCAGTCTTGTCCTAACCTGGCAGCATGACGGTAGCCGAGCAGTGCTCTGGAGATGCAACAATCTTGCTGACTGCATAAAAGATGAGGCTGGGCAGCCGCGAGATCTCATCAAGCTTTGACCTTCACTTAGGGTAGCTGCATTGTCTTCTGTTCCATTTAGCTGTACTCTTAAAGAGCAAAGAGGCAGACAGGATTTCTACAGAGCCAATTATATCCTCGACTAGCAACACACCAAGGAAGGCAATCTGTATCAGTCTTCCCATCATATGCACACGGGGTTCCCATAAAAATAATTTATTTACTTCAAACATTGTGTTCTGTCTCTCCTATCTCATTTGCACTTCTTTGTCTCTTTTTTTAATTCCTAATAGCCAGTGGACATAGATGAATCATATATTAATTGTAATAACAACTCACTAACAGCCCAAACCCAAAGAAGCAAAAATTGGAGAGCGCGACGTGAGTTTCAAGCATGGTTTAAGCAGTTCCTCTCTACCGTGCCACTGCAGGAGGTTCAAAGATTCTGACAATCTCATATTTACCCTGGCCCCTCGATTCCAACAGCAGAGCAATGAGAGAACGCTGGGGGTTGCCGCAGTGCTACCGGGGCTCAACAGTGCAACAGCAGGGAACGGGATGCGCTGAGACCGAGACGCTCTGCCAGGACATAGCGTGTGTGGGAAGGGAAAAGCTGGTTTCTCGCCCACCAATGTGTCACGATGCCTACTTCTATCCAGTTCCGTCTGCCTGCCTATTTGTTCAGTCAAATAATATTCATTATTAAAGATAAGAGTTTTCCTATACATGCATATCTATAAACAGCACACATCTGTCTAGATGTGAGAAGACACCCGTGCATATTTTCTCATCTCCACTCTCATACCTTTCGTGCCCTTCCATTCTGTCTCAATATTTCTCCCAGATATGCTTGGAAATCGTCAAATGGCAATTAACACAATTGAACCTAAATGGAGACTAATGGTTCAACTGCAGACAAAGATATTTGGGGAAATGGGGAAGTAAATTTAAACACGTCTGTTGCTCCAGTGCACGGGCAGGAGACAGGATGGCAAGTTTCCTAACTTTACATGTTAGCCCCCTAAAGTAAATCCTTCACTGACCGCTACCACTGAAGAGACTGCTTAAAAAATGTCTCATCAAGGAAATGTTCGCTTAAAAGCCTTTAAGCTGTTATGAATCAAAATTCCAGATGCTAAACAAATGCCAATTAGCAGCATTAAAAAACAGATGCCTTGTTCTGAGTGAGTACCACTGTCTGGCATTTGAAAGGAAAAAAACCCCAAACTGCACAGAACATGCTGGAAGCCACTGTCCTATTGAGAAGACAGCTTTTAAATAGCTTTTCTGAGAGGCAAACTTAAAAAGCTGTAAAAGCAACTTATTATGAAAATCTCAGCATAATTTTCCATCAGTATGGAAGAAGGTTAAGCTGTCCTCTGCCTTAAGCTGCTTTCTGTTAGAAATCCAAGCGGTGAGCAGAAGAGGTATGGCACAGAGTCAGGTCCTCGCAGCAAGTAGTGGAGACAGCACCACGGTGCAGCTGCCTACAGCCCTCCGACCTATGCTGGAGGTGGCAACGTTTGGAAAAACAGAAGTGAGAGTCCTCTTATTATTAATCTCCTTTATATGGAAAATAAATCCCTGTCAAGATGACCTCACACACACACAAATTTAAAGTCACTGTAGGCAATCCTTACATCCTTCTCTTGAAGCTCTTCTCAGCCCACTGATCTGAGACTTCCACAAGGTGCCCAAGTCATCACACCCTACTTCTGAGAGATGGGAAGTTCTTAATCTAAATCAAAGGAAGAAACACGATTCCTCCTCAGCTTATCACCCACCTATTCGACATGTGCCAATCCATGAAGTTAACAGGGTATTTTATTTCAGTAGTTTTGGCTTGAGCTCATTTGTTTTCTTAAGCAATCTGACTTCTAATTGCAGCTTGCTCTTTTAAACAGATCAGAGGTTGGCATATTTTAAAAGAGGGTGATCTCAGCTCCCACCTGCACCGCAACCTGCTAAGAAGTAACAGCACATAAATGGGCCATCCAGAGCAAAACCTACAAAGCCAGAAGCCTTGTCCCTATAAGAAAAGCAGAAGGGTGCATTATGCTCCTGGGTATACAGGTGGCCAGACAGACAAAGCAGCATAATACCAGCTACACGTGGCACAAAGAGCTTCTAGGGGATTTTTTTCTGGTTTATGTACAAGAAAGGCAGCCATGTACTGCTTGCTTGAGCCTGTCTATCAGAGTCCTAAAAGCTCAATACACTGCCAGGGGAAATAAGAAATACTCTGCAAGGTTCTTGTTTTGAAAGGGAGCAGGAGCTAAGAAGTATTAGAGAAGTATTAGAGGAGAATTAGAGAAACATTAAAACATTACTTAAAAGATAGGATCAACATTAAAAAAGTTGCACAGAAACGTGGAACAAAGAAAAAAGGAGGCATGTAAAATAAACAATACAGATAGCAATCAAACACTTCTGAAATGTAGCTAGCAGTTGCTAGACAAAGACTCTAGCTATGCATGCATACATCTGAAGGCTAGGGCAATTACTTATAAATGAAGACACAGACGACAGAATTTCTTATAAAAGAAGATAACATGGGAGTTTTGAATGCTCTCAGAGTTCAGAAATCCTCCTGGAACTGTATAGACCATGGGCTCAGCATTAAAAAAAAAAAAAAAATAATCTTAGAACTTGACATAACAGAATATTCTTGTGACTACTTTACAATCAACTAGACCAAAACTCTTTCTTCCTCTCAAGTACCACCCAGAAAAATGGCTCATTGAGGTGGTAGAGCATGTTTCACATAATAGCTGAGGGGAAAAAGTCACCTCTGGAGATTTTCTAGTCCAACTCCCCAGCTCAAAGCAGGGTAAAAACAGAGCAAGATGCTTAGGACTGTGTGTCCAGTCTGCTTTTGAATATCTCTCCAAGGATGGAGACTCCACCACCTCTCCAGGCAACCTGTTCCAGTGTTTGATCACCCTCACAGAGAAAAAAAAGGGTTTTCTTATGTTTAAATGGAATTTCTTGTATTTCAATTTGTGCTAACTGCCTCTTGTCTAAAGAGCCTGGCTACATCATCTTTATTCCCTTCTGTCAGGTATTTACACACATTGCTATAACATTCCCTTGGAGCTCTCTCTTCTCAAGGCTAAGCAATATATTCTGCTTTAACTGCTACTTCAGGTACTTTTTGAACTAGAGGAAAATGCAATTTGTGTTCTTTCAATAGACATTAGAAGCTCCAGTCTTGTTCTGGCAAGAAAGCCTTTACAAAAGACACATTCCTCACAGTGAAGACAGGCAAACATCAGAAGAGGTTGTCCAGTCAGGCTGTGCAACCTGAATCCTCAGAGGTTTTCAACACCTGGCTGGAGAACGCCCTTGAGCAACCTGATATAAGGTGGTCCAGCTTTGAAGAGGGGGGGATAGATCAGAGGCTTTTGGCGGTCCCTTCCAAACTGTGTTACTCTAGGACACCAAAAAGGGACCAAGTATGGATAGCCAGGATATTCGCTGCTTCCTTAGGCTCTTTTTCAATTCTAATAAATCACGAGTTTACAGGTTGCTTTAAACACCATTAATACTCTGATCAACTGTACTCCTTTTATAATTTACATAGCTTTCATTAAATCCTTGGCTGTTTTTCTATTTATGTTTAAAATGACACAATGTAGGATTTCAAGGAAAAAAAACCCCAAGTTTCACACACATTTGGATCTGAAGTGAGCTAGGAAGTGCTTAAAAGGGATGAGTGCTATCTAAAGCAAAGCAGAAACATATATGCTAAGGTACAGCCATGGCACTCATGTCCACAGAGAATATACAAAACCCCCCAATGTTCACTAGATCATTCTGGTTTTCTCCAGGTTTTAAAGTAGCAAATTACTTGCCAAAAATAAAGAGGGGTATGAAAATATTTGCGATATTCAAGTTAGACATTTTAAACCACAAATAAATATTGTTAAAAAATGACCAAGCACCTCATTTTAACTTCCAAGCATTTGCCCTCGGTCTAACAGTAGAAAGGCTTTTGCACTCTTGGATACCCTGACCAAAGACTGACACAAGCAAGAAAATCTGGACTCTAGCTGAAAAAGTCTCCTGCAGACTCACAACCAACCAAGCTCACGACAAAAACTGAAAAGCTAAAGAACAATTAACACACCTGCAGAAATTTCACTAGCCTCCAAATAAACTATAAAGCCTTTTCAATTTTTTATATACTTCACTGGCATGAGGGAAAACCAACATGCTATCACCGACCGAAAGGAACTTTCTTCCTAGTCAGAATTGAATATGTAATGGAATCCCTGGCGGTGACTTCAAAAGTATTTATATAGGTCACTGCCCACATTAGCACTGATTTTTCACTATTTGCAGCTTTTGATCAAGGCAATGAAAATAAGCAAGTTACGGCTCCACCAGAAATCTCATTGATAATACACGACAGTTGATAGCAATACCTCTTGGTCAGCTGGAAATGTTAACTAAATACTACCCACCTCCCCCCGACCCCCCCCTAGAGCTTAGCTGTACACTGGGATATTTTAATCTCCTCCTCCTATTCAATGAGAAAAATTCCTCCTTTGCAGGAAAGGCACACTTACTGGCACTTTGAAAGGAGAAGTATTCGAAGCATCCATGGAGTTGGTTTTTTCAGAGGTGCTGGTCCCGGAGATGCTCCGTCTGCGAGGAGATCTCTCTGCTGGGACCTCTACGGAAGAGAAGGAAAAAAGAAGGTGAATGGGTGCCGGGGGGGTGGGGAACAGTCAGGTTTTATGCTCTGTAGGAGAGATGCCTCAGCAAAGTTTCAAGTGCATTGCTGAACTGCTGAATTACACTCACCTATTTATCTTATTTACTTCCTAAATTACAATGGCATGGCCACTGACAGATTCGAGGGTGTGAATCTGACTTGACCGTAGGCAATTCAAATAAAAAGTGCTGCTAAGGATCAATACTCAAACATAGTCAGTATTCTATCGCTGCTTGTGATCAGAGAACTTTAATTTTAGTTATTTATTTATTTCTAAAGCAGTGCAGTAATTAACATATAACTAAAATCCAGACACAGGGAAGCTGAATTTAAGTCGCAGCTGAGCACAATTTTGACAAAGGTCAAAGTTCAGTCTTACACCGTCACACTACTTGCTCAAACCATGCAACCAGCAGAAGACTCTTAACTGCCCGGGTAATATGACACATATATCTCTGCAGATAAAAAAATAGGTCAGCTTCTCCTCATTCTGGCAATATGACCTTACTAAGATACGACTTTGACATCTTAAATCCATGCAGGCTGATCTGATGAGCACAAATATTCCTAAAAGATGCACTTGTATTTTTTCCTGGTCTAAATACTAGAATTACAGCATAATAGACAGACTATTAACAATCTCTACACACACACATATACTGTACATATATGCATTATAATCTATGGCTAGATACACATACATACTGATACCTTTATCACAACTGCTGCCCATCTCCAGCTCAATTGCCAGACTTAAAGGAATCCGGCTTCACAAAACATCCCCCAACACGGGGA
Organism: Ceryle rudis; assembly: GCA_033439905.1. Taxonomy (NCBI): domain Eukaryota; kingdom Metazoa; phylum Chordata; class Aves; order Coraciiformes; family Cerylidae; genus Ceryle; species Ceryle rudis. The sequence continues at coordinate 28,795 of JAAGNO010019401.1, forward strand.
GGGGGAAAAAAAAATAAAATAAAAAAATCACTTCCTAGCAGCAAGTCCATTGTTATCTTCTGAATCTTAAAGAAAAGGAGTAAGCCGTGACTCCAGACACAGTGACATTTTGACTCCTGCCGTTTTCCTTTCAAGAGACAGATGCAGCTTAAACTTCCATTGCTGGCCACCCGGCCCTGGGGATCCGTGCTACTTCCACTTCAGAGAACGCCGGGTCTCTCCGTTCCCCCTCCCTCCCCACTGCTTGCAGAGAGCAAGCGAGCCAGCGAAAAAAGAAACACACAGGACTGCAGCTATTCAATCAATCGCTCCGACTGCACATCCTCATTAGTTACTTTCAGGCTATTAACAGACGCCCAACTGCCGGCTTCCCTCCACTACAGAAAATTTCACTGTATATCCTGATTCACAGCAGCAAAAAAAAAGGTTTTGCAGAGATAGACAGCCAGCTGGTGCCACGAGAGCAGTGTTTTCCTCAAAATAACCAGAGGGGGGGGAAAAAAAAAAAAAATGAGAAAAGCCTTCTTCAGGGATAACGTTACTTGTGATGTCTTTGCATACCGGATTTTGATTTCACCAGAGTTATAACACGTATCTCCGATGGATGCTTGAAGAACGACAAAATGGAGCGTACCGAACGAGAGGCTCGGAAATCTGGACCCTGCAGTGTTAAGTGTCTCACACTGTAGATATTTATCTTCTCACAAACCAGACCGCTAACCTTCAGCCTCTCAATCTGCTCATAACCATCAATGGGGAAAAGACTGCTAAGAGGGAGAGCAGCCTCCTAAACTGGGCAAACAAAGTCTTAACACACAATGTGGCTACCACTGGAAAATGGGCAGGGCGCAGCCGCTTGCTGCCGACCGTGAGGACGACGCAGAAGCCCTGCTTGCACCCACCGACTCAATCCCAGACTGCCAAAGCTCGCAATAACTGCCCTAGAGCAATACCACTCACGAGGAGGTTTCTCTTCCGACTGCTGAGCAGCATGGGGCACTTTCTCTTACAGCTGAGGAGGCATCACCTGTTCCAGTGCTGGAGGTTAAGTCCCTGTCAGGGCACCTTTAGAGAACAAAGCGCTTGGAGAAGGGCCAGTGCTAGCCCAAGGTTTTTGAGCAGCAGTCAGTCGCATGGTCTCGGGAGCCTTTGCAGAGGTTGCTAGTTTGAGCTGAAGATGAGCTCTTTTATACCCCCCAGCCTCCTCCTCCCACCTCAACAAAGGGAAACTTATTTCCTGCAGCACCTGTAAGTACCGCTCTCCCAAAGAGAGCTGCATTACTTAGGATTTAAGTGACTGCTCCTGCTGTTCTCACTGTAAATGTAATGAAACCAGATGGGAGTGATATATTCACTTGGAACTGGGGACTAAAGCGAGCACCTTTTATTTTACACCGAATAGTAATGTGTAACGTAATAGGTTGGGCTTTCTCCACTTCTCACACGCAAGAAATCACATCAAAGCTGCTTCAGTAATTTAACACAGTCTGCTAACTTTGCTGAGTCATAAATGAAAAGAGGAGCCTGAGTTCCCCCACTATTCTCAACAATAGGTTCTGCAGGAGGGGAAGTTTAGGAAAAAGTTTAAGTTTAAACCAAATGGAGCTGAAAAGCTGCAACAAAGGACATTCCTGGCTCTCCTAGCCTTCCCATTTCCCCCCACATCCACTTATTCAAGTTCTCTGCAAATAAAACACTGAGATTCCACCAGTAAAATCAATTTCTCTCTTTCTCAGACCATCACAGATAGTACCAAATGGGGAAGGGAAGAGGGAATATTCACAAGGTGCCCTCGATGAACTGAAAATAAAACTTTCCCTCTCTTCTCTATCTAAAAACCAAGAGTGAATAAACAACATGCTCAGTCCCCAGGAGAAAAAAGACCTAGATGTAGCAAAATTGTTGAGCTATGTTACCTGAAAATCAAAAGCTAAAGCAATCTGCTATGATGCCCATAGAACAGTATTTTTGCTGAGTTGTGGTTAAAAAAAATTATATATAAAAAAAATCTATACTGTCACCACCAGGCAAAAAAATTGGACAGTTCCCTCTCCTGCTCCCCAAGTAAAGCTAGAGGCTACTCTTGCATAATCTTCACCTGCTGTAAAATCAATGCACCTCTCACAGGCTTAGCATTAAATTACAACTGCTTTCTGCATTGCTCACTCTCAGGGATCAAGACTACAGCTAAATTACATTGTTTCTACAGATAAACACTCTGAAACCATTTTCATCCTTTCGTAATTTCTGGGAAGGAAAAATAATAGGTAGACAGATCAGATCAACCCCTTTTCAACCTTAAAAAAAAAAAATAATCCATCAAACAAATGAGTTGCAAACATCCCTAATGGGACATTTTTAATTTATTCCCTCATATATCGGTGATATGCCATAATTTTTATGTAAATACATATTTATGTAAATAAATAATTAACCAAATAAATATTTACACACTGTATAGAAATAGTCAGTTACCAATTAGCTGAGGTAATTACTCAGCAGCAGCAGACACCTCTGAAGAGGGAGCTGCCCAAGGATACAATGAAGGTAGGTCTCTTTTCACATCTTCATATTGCGCCACTCTCTACCCTCTGCAACACCAAAGCTTGTTTTGCTGGCCAGGAGGCAGGTTTGTGTAACACAGGTGCTGCTTACTACTAGTAGTAGTGGTGAAGACTGACATCCTTTGAAGGCAACCATCTTCGCCACGGCAGTGCAGCCTCAATGACCTCCAGCCAGGATGTGGCTCTTGGACTGGAGCTGAACTTCCTATTGCTGGGTGCTCTGGCCACCTGAAATCCCAAACCTGGCTGTTGTGGGAATTTATGTTCTACTCCAAAGAGCTTCTTCTCAGGGTGGAAAAAGTAAAGATGAAACAAACCTCCCAGCTTTGCAGTACTCTCTCCATTTTTCTGAATTAGAAATATTGGAGAAGGGCAGGAGATAAAAAAACCAAAAAACAAAAAAACAAAACCAAACCAAAACACAGGAACAAAGGAAAACCCTCAGGGGTTAGAGTGAGAAGAATTAAGCTACTGAACTTGCAAAGAAGGTCAGAGAAACAAAGATTACAGGGGTGTCTGTGATTCTGCAAAGGGCAATGCAATGAAACTACTGCATGGTGTCAGTGAAACTTGCATCAAGACTGCAGCACCTTTTAGATTGGGCTTGTGTCCTGCCCGGTCTGGCAAGAGCATTTCCAGATCCGAGTTCTTGCTTATCAAGTCCAGGAGGTGACTCTAAAGCAGTCCCTTAGACCTACCTGGAGATGCAAGAAAGGGGTAAGCATGCTGGCAAGCACAACTCTGGTCTGTCATTACTCGTAAGGGGCTGGTACTGGTCCCTGTCACACTGAATGACAGCTCAGACCATCCACTCCAGGCTTGCAGGTCCTACATTTCTATTGTAAAGTTCTTGGCCTGGTCATGTTCTGCACACCACCATTTCATCAATTGTGGCTTTCAGTAGTTCATAACAACACAAGGCTTAGCACTAGACCAGTTCTCGACTTCAACATGCCTTGCTCTGATGTGCAAGATTAGGATTTTGAAAGGCTACATTTAGCATCCACTGAAAACCAAAAAAACATACTACTGAAAATATTAATTTAATTAATATTTCTTTTCCAAGACATACTCTGTTGAGAATTAAAAAAAAAATAAAATCCATCCTGAAATTAATTCTCTTAATATCCTTATTTGATATCTTTGTGCTGTCTTTACCAGGAAAGAGGTAGACTTGCTGGCGTATATTATCAACTGGTTAGGAAAATAAAAGAAAGATATAATATGATTTCAAGGATTGGGACTTCCTTTTGTTTTGTCTGCACACATCCTGATATGATGTGACTAGAGGAGATAGAGAATATGATTCATAAAAGGAATGAATTCATTCTCCCTCTCCAGTCTAGCTTAATTACAACAGGCATTTGAAAAACACAGAACCAGTTCAATACAACCAATTAGCAACCGAGCAGCAGGCTCTCCCAACGCCTGCCTCTCAGGTACTCTTCCTTCAAAGTGTCCCCAGCTAAAACAAAACCACCCCCCCCAAAATCTCTCCCCCTCCCCTCCACTTTCTTTTTCTACCTTGGCACTCCCCAGGAGGAGATGGTAATTGCTGCTGGTGGGAGCATTAGCTGAACCATCAAGCGATCCTGCAATTAGTCTCCTGTCAGAAGGAAGGATCAATAAGCTACATGCACTATATCCCTTTTTTAAAGCAAAATTTGTCATTGTTTTAAACGCGGTAGCGCTTGGGCAGCGATAGCTACCACTGTGGACAAACAATCTGAATATTTACCTTCAGAAATTCATCTGCCTGGACAGGTTATGATACATTTTGAGTATGGTGATGACAAGAGGCCTCTCACCAGGATACAGCCTGGCTACGGAACAGGCACAATTTCTGCCCCAAAGACCCTACAGTCTTAACATGGAACATGGCACTATTATAGTGGGATAAACTCCACACAGGAAGGAAGAAGATGTTGAGAAAATAAGACATGCAAATTAACTAAGTTACCCTTTATGGGCCAGTGGGTGATTATTTACTTCTAAAATAAACTTGTACTAAAGTAATTATCCCCAGATAAATAGCCAGATCCTAGGGGTTGAAAATAAGAGTATCTCAAGGAAGGATTTGGAAAAAAAAATAATCGCTGTTACTGAAGATTTGTAAGAACGGGATTGACAAGTGTCCCTCAAAGAGGACAGAGAGAAGAGACCCTTCTGGGAATGTGGCGACAGACTAGAAAGAACTAAAGGATTTCAAGGACTTCTCCAGCACTATTTTCTACTCTGTCAAAAGGCCAATTAGTCTTACGGATTAACTACAAAAGAAATATAGAATAAAAACCTGCAGCACTTGACTTTTTATGATTTAGTATTTCCTTTGCAAACACACTTGAAGAAATAAGGGGCTCAAACCTAAGCTAGGAGGAGTTGGAGCACTTCTGGGTTTGCTGTTGGCAGCCAGTTTTTGAAGATGCTATTCATAGACATAACCGCCAGTTGAGTGGTTTATTACAGACAGATTCAATATTTGTTTCACTGACAACAGGAACTACAGAGCTTGTTTATGACTTTACAAAGACAGGACACTAAAACTTTGAGCTGGTAGAGCAGGAAAACAAAACAGAGACACTGCCTTTCTACTCTGCTACATCCTTATTAACCATTCACATTATGAGTTGCTGATCACCTACCACAGCACATAAAAAACCTGACGGTGCTTGTTTGACCCC
>JAAGNO010019401.1:34139-51515 GCA_033439905.1 Ceryle rudis
TAAAACCCAACATAGTATATATGTCATTTAAAAAAAATAATTTGGTTTATAGGCATGAATGAGCGTTCATCAAGTGGGATGCTAACTGAAGTACTTTCATTCCAAAGAAACTACTGTGTAAAGTCTATTAAAAAAGGAGAATTTAACTCCCTTTTAGAACCTTTTAAAAATAAACAAGAATTTCAACAAATAAAATAGTCCAGCGTGCTCCGAGGCAGTTTACAATACATCAGTACAGCTTATATACATCCAGTCACCTTATGGACTCTCAACTTTGTTAAGACAAAAGAGACTATTTTTGTCTCATTGTCTCCTTGGGGTTGTTTAGAGCGCGCTTGTGATAGCACTAATGAGAATGAGATGTCATTAGGTGCAGGCAGTATTTACTTATGGTTTTCTCTACCCTGGTAAACATACAAACCAACTGACAAAATTAGCGACAGTAATAAAAAGCAGGAAGATAGAAAGTGTTAGAAGATACATAAGGAGGAAGAAGAAGAGGAAGCAGAAATGTCTGAACAGCATCTTTCAGATGAGTATTACTTAAAGAGACAGGAAGCCTTATATAAAGATAAATAAAAAAATGTTAATGTTTTATCTTGGAGTAAGCAGACTCTCATTTTGCTCACTTGGGGAGAATTCAGACTTAGGCCCAATTCACAGACAATCATAAAAATTTAATTGAATGCCTATGTAAGAAGCTTAGGGTAAAAGCAAACTCAAAACCCCCTACTCTGTTTTAAGTCCTGAAGTCCAAGCTCATGTTCTGCCTGAAATACATTATGCAAATTCTACGAGGTATAACTTAACGAAGAAAATGGGAACTTGCAGTGATAGCTTTTCCACATTTATGGGGACAACTAGGTGGGGAAAAAATGCCACAAGAAGATACATCAGAGAGAATATACCCAAGTCACAGTACACTAAAGTGCACAAAAGCAATGAAGCCTGGAAAGGGAAATAAAAAAGAAACTCTGCAAAGCTCTCTGGCTATAGAACTCCATCCTCACACAACTGCTAGATGCCAAATATGATCAAAAACTCTACCAGTCCATTAGCAGGGATTGTAAAAGAAGATACTGCACTTTACTAGGGATTGAGTTAATCAGACTAGTCTTGCAAGATGATCCAGGTAAATATCAAAGATTTTTAATTTGCAGACAGGTAATTCTGTTGCTGATAGACATGTGCATTGTGCTGACATATAAAAAAGGTGTAACTGAAATAGTGCCCAGTTCAGAAGGTGCGTAGCAAGCAACCTAAATGACAGTTTAAGTCACTTAAAGACATTTAAGTCATTGATTCCTAAAGGACTTTACAGTCTGAAAGATGAGACCTAACATGCAAAGCAGACGAGCACACAGAGGAGGCTGGAAGAAAGGGCAAGAATATCATAGGAGATAATATTTTTTGCCTTTCAGATACTGACTTTCACATTTCTTTTTGTAGAATGTTCTCAGGAAACTGTATGTGGCATTTAGCAACACGTACATCAGCTGTTACTGCACTGATGCATTCCCTTTGAGGTGGGGGAAACAAATCCTCCAGCTCTGCAAATGTGAGTCAGAAATGAAACAGATGCACGGCCCTAAACTGTTCAACACATCCTCTGCATGATGTGAGTGGCCATAAAAAGCTGGGACTCGTTGCCCCTTTCTAACCTCCTCATGCATCAGCCTGTAAAACCTCCTTTAACAGCCGACTCTATGCACAGCGACACAAATTGCCTGGACAACTGTGCCTACACAAAAGCAGACACAAGGAGCTACTGCACATGACCTGGAGATGTTGATGTCCTCGTTAGTTCATAATGATCTTGGACTGCCCCTGCTAATTCAAATTACCTTGTGTTTGCTGCAGAGAGCTTGCATGCAGACAATTACCGCAGATCAGCTGATGCATAGTAACGCGTTCTCGCAACGTAATTTGTTTAGAGGCTTATGACTTAGGCACACATTAGCGTGATATCAATATTTATTATCCTCATTATTAAACAACAGCCTTGAGCCACAGCTTTCAAACCCAATCTTTTTACTCTCTGTGAAAGGGCTGTGAATTGAGGCATTCTCTAAAAAGTGATCTTTTGCTTTGGTTATTGGGATATTTTCACAAGCGACTGGCTCTTGGATGCCTCAGAGCTTGACAGCTCTTCCCTGTTCCTCTCGATGGGCCAGAAGGCTGCTCTAAGCTTCAGTACCTTTTGCTCACCATGGCAAGATTTTGCCCCAAGCAATAAGAATGATTGTTATGGAAACACAACAAGAAAAAAATCCCAAAGTAGTGTAGACATCTGAGGGCTGTCACTGAACCCTAAATACAGCCCCAGAGTTAAAACACCATTTGGGAACTGGTATCTCTTTAAGATGGGAGGAAAAAAAAGAAGTACTTGGAGGCAAAAAAATTAAATAATAATATGTACTTGGAGGCAAAAAATACTGCCTTAAATATCCCAGCTCTGTCACACCCTTCAGACTTCAGGATGAATAAATACTTCCTGGTGTTTCTGGGGTGACATTCCAAAGAAGACCACAGCACACAGTGATGAAGTGTTAGCAAATCAAAGTAGACTCTGTGAGAGTCCCTTACTTTCCTCCCACATTCTGAACTGTTCTGGACCTGCCAAGTAAGAGAACTGGTTACCATAGAGAGACCAGTATAAACTATTTGCTCAAGAGCACAGCCACAGCAGGTACCTGCCTGTGGTCTGCCTGGAAGATAAAAAAAACTGGGGGAAAAACAGGATCCGGATTGGCTGTCGCCTGTGTGACTGACAGACAAAGATCCATAACAGTGACTACTGTATCTGGGGGGGGAGGGGGAGGAGATATTAGAGAGGATATTACAACAAGCATTATTTTAAATAGTCCACGGAAAGGAGAAGGGGCACACACATCATGCAGCCCATCTGAGAAACTCAGTACCTAGAAATTATCAAAATGGAAAGAAAACAGACTGCATCCCAAGAACAAGAGAGACCACTGAGGAGAGAGGTGGAATGAGCTGAAACTAAAAGAACGAAACCAAACAACAGTTTGACATAGCAACAGCTTGAAGGGAAAGATTAAACAATAACCAGCTTCTACGTGTGAATTCTGTTTAAAACACTTCCAACCTCTTAGTGGTATTTCCGCTGAACTATAAATAAAAGAGTAGTTTCAATTTTCTACCTGAATGAGGTTGAACTAATGTGTAAGTATCCAGAAACAGAGCACAGGATTGTTTGATTGTGCTTCCTAGATTTAATTTCTAGGCTAGAGAAGTACCTGATCCCTTGGCTGAAATTTTTATTCCAAATGCATCCAAACATTTCTCTTGAGACAAAAAACTTTCAGCAGTCTCCGCTGATTTATCTTACTACCATCACACAGCTGAGAAGTTGTAGGCAAGCTGACAGAAATGAGTGGAAGTAGACTGAACGAACACAGGGATCAGCTGGTCAAATGGCACAGAGCAGAAAAACAGACCAGTAACTATTTTCTGTGTGGCACATGCCCATTTATAACCTGATCTTTGCCCAATGTGTTTGCAACTATTTCAAACAAGCAAACAGGTTTAATTAACAACTGCATACCACTTAAAAGCTTCTAAAAAGAACTAATTTCAGATAACTGAAGGACTGAAGAAATTAAACAACTGTGAAAATATTAAAAGTGTTAGTATAAAAAGTAAAGTATAAAGTGTAAGTGTAAGTAAAGTGTTAAGAAAAAAAAAAAAAAAAAAAGAAATACAGTTAGTACCCTACCGTACCAAGAAACGAGAGAAGGCTTTTCTCATCTTCCGTGCTGCTATCCAGCCATTCGGCCACATCCCCAGGAGAAAGAAGACTCATTCTCCAGCCAGAAAACTTTTCCATACAGAAAACAAGAACTGAACGAAGCAGGGTAGGAAGGGTGGGGAGGAGCTGATGGTCTTGGGATTCCAGTACTCCAGTTATTGTCTACACTGACAATATGAGAGCATGATCCTGCCTAGTTCTCTCAACCCTACATCTGACAGCCTGTACTGACAAAGCAGGCATGGGTGGGAGCAGTTAGTGGGGTACTTGTTGTCCCTTTGTGTCAGGTTTCAGTCCAAGCAGGAACAGAAAGGTGGCAAAAAATGGGAAGCGGGGGAAACTGAGGATTTCAAATCCAAAAGAGGTAGCAGGTTGTGATGGAATCAGTTTAAGTAAAAAGAAGAAATAGGTCTCAGTGCTGAAGAAGCTCAAATAAGTCAGCACAATAGCTCATCAGCTAAGTGTAAGATATCCCTATCGTTCCTTGTAGTGTTGGCTTTGTTTGTAAGCTCAGGTATTATGCTTTAAGCTAAAAGAAAACCCAGCAAGCTTAGAGGCAATTTAAATACCCTCCCCACTACTGAAGAACCTGCGTTTGCCGGTTTACAAGCCCCTTCCCGCTCCAGCTATTACAACGGCATCCCAGCCTTTCTTACAATGAATTTGTTCGTGCAATGGCAGGTTGATCAATCTGTGAATAGGAAGCTCCCCCCCTCCCTCTCCCTCCTCCTCCTCCTCCTGCATGGCGGCAGCATTGATCGGCAATAATGGAATCTGCTCTTGACTGCCAACAGCAGCATCAGAGAAAGAGGGACTGCTCCTCTTCCTCAGCGCCACGCAGAGTCACAGCCTCTTGACTGCAACAGGGCAAATGGGAACAGGGTAGGAAGAGTGCGGCGTTCTTGGGGCTTCAAAGAAGTCATCGGCGCTAACGGTGGGTTATTTATTTCACACACACACACACACACACACGATAAATGGGAAATAATTCTGCTCTGTCTAGACTGCGAGCTTGCTCTGCACAGCTTTGCAATGAAGACTTGTCATTGTGACTTTATGAAGGGTCACGTTTAATTGTACAGGATTTATAGCATATGATTTATTCTACACAAAAGAGCATTTTACAGGTTTACACATGCACGAACAGAGATGAATCCCGGTAACTGAGGGACTCGTGGGCCCCACAAATCAAAATTGCCTTTGTCCTCAGGGGATAGAGCTGATGCTGTGATCAAACTGCACTCTTTAAAGAGACAGCTGCTTTTTGTTTCACCATTTTCTGAACCTGTCTTTATTTTAAATAATTTATACAGTTGCCAATCCCTATCACAAACTAGGACACTTGCTGACCACTGACTAAAACCCAAGACAAAACAGCCACAACAAAAAGCCATTAGATCAGCAAAGCCAAGAATTAGATACCGAGCAACAAATGAAGGAAAAAAAAAAAAAAAAAAAAGAAAGAAAAAAAGACCTATCAAGTCCCAGCAGGGAAGAAAATTCCAATTACTAAGACAAACTGTAGCAAGCATTGTTTGGGCAGGACAGATATTTTCATAAAACACCTGCCAGGCAGGGCAGATGCTATAAAGAATTCACAATTAATGAGGGAACATGGGACAGAGGTGGGATACCACAGCAGCATGGAAGACCTAGGCAAGCAGCTCTCCTGTTCACACTGAAAAGGTACACGCCTCCACCCCCAACATGAACAGAGGGATACAAAAAACCAGAAACATTTCCTGTGTGATGTCGAATCCAATGATAGAAAGACATCAGGTATCTTTCCCACCTATGCAAAAAAATAGCTGGGTTTTTTTTGACAAAATGAGCTTTTCCAACAGATTTTACTCTGTGTGTGGGAGGCTCGCATTTTGTCCAAGAGTTAAGACTGTGCAAACTAATGGCATAAATCTACTTGTAATAAGAATGGAATTTAAAAAAAAAAAAAATAGAAAAACAGAGAAAGGATTAACTAGCTATTTTCTTCTATCTGGTTGGTCAATATGGAACAAAAATTTCACCTTCCTTTTAGTTTTCTGTGAAACAAATACTATGCCATAACCACCATACTGTCCTTCCATTAAAAATTGGTTTAATTTGCAATATTAACTATTAACTCCAGAAATAATAGGTCCTAGTGAAAACAAAGTTAAGACTATTGATTTCCCATGAATACTTACCAATTCCACATCCTTTGTAGGAGCGCAGATTATGTACAGCTCCTGTTTTCCTCCCTAGCTGACTCATCTTGTATTGTAATTTATCTTCATTCATCCCTTTCAATGTTTTATAATGTTCATGATAACAGGAAAAGTATAATAAATATCAACTATGAAGCTGGCTTCTCGGAGTACTTTAAAACATGGGAACATTAAAACCTTTGTAAAAAATAGAAGCAGAGCTGGCAAAGACTTCAGTCAGTCAGGAGGATGTAACTAGAATCTGAAAGGGTGTTAAAGTTTTTCATATACAGACCCCTCCTTCGCATTAACCTTCCTGGGGCAACATGGGGGTGGGGGGAATCTACGTAAGTGCCTCCCTGCTATTTGTCTCCTTTTTTGGGGGTTTAACAGGTGACAACAACATGCAGGAAGGCTCTCTGCAATGGACTATCAGAAGGTGGAGATACACATCAGAACAAAAGCATTAATTGAAAAGTCCTTGTAAGAAAGTAAGTCATGAACACACCCTTATAAGAAATCCAGGAACTTTAAAGCAATAGATAGGTGTAGAAGAACCACTGGCATTTAGAAACACCAAATCCTCCAAATTTAAATGCAGAAATAATGATTACAGCCATCTAACCTGACTTGGAACACCTTTAGAACATCACCCAGTGCCCCATAACCATTCACTGCATTATTTCTAGGTGAACAAAGACACGTCTTCCAAAAAATGGGACATCTGACTGTAAACAGACACTGCAAAGACATGAAGAGCCAGCCTGTTCCCTTGGTAAGCTGTTCCAACAGTCATCTCCACTTGTGCTTAGCAATTTGCTCCTTAGTCCAAAGAATAAATTTAGCCAGCCTCATCTCCCAACCACTGGGCACCGTTTGACTTCTATATGCTTTGATACTCCCCATTATCCAGCTTCAGTAGGAGAAATACCCTCCTGGTTACCACCTTTCAATACCTAGTTTCAAACAATCACTTCAGAAGTATCTTGATACTGCTCTGTAGCACTGATTTGAATTTTTAAACCTTTTGCTGTGCAAGAAAACCAGAGACTAAACTTGCTCCACAACTGCAGGAGGGATGTAGTTTAAAGTCTCCCACTAGAGCTTGCCACAGGCTGAAGAAACAGTGCAAATAGCTTCTTAAATTTATCTTTCTCCACCTTAAAGCAGGTCTTGTGCTCTAGACCTTACCAAAAGCTTTCAGAAAGCCTTGTCTAAATTTTCCAGGACAGACAGTTTTTGAGATAAGCTGCAAATGAGCATGAGAGGAATATTCAAAATGTGACCGACTTACTTTCATGCTGTGAGACCTACCTTCGCTGGAAAAAAGCTTTTTGAACTAACAGAAATATTGATACAAATTGCTCTATCGACCAGAGCAGAAGTAGGCAAAACATGAAAATATAGAACAAGTAGGAGAAATCAGCAAAATAGTAATTAAAAAAAGCCAAAAAGCAGGAGTAAGAAGCAGCTAATCTCTGCCTTGAGTGACTGCTGTTAGCCAGAATTAGCACCAGTAGCCATACAGAACAGCAGGTGGAAAAATGGGAAAACTACTTCAAAGTGTTGGGGTTCATCTCCCTCACCTCTCAGTTCCAAAAGCATACGAGTCCACAAGGCTGAAAATTAAACCAAGCCCTTATGTTTTGGAATCTCTTATATAAACAACTCATTTAGAACTTGTATACATTCCCCAACTGGTAATTCTTTGCCTTGCCATCAGTGACTGAGCTTCTGCTCCTTTCTGCAGTTGTCAGAAATGTCACCCTCCTACAGTTATGATTTTGAGACCTATGAAGCTAAGCAGCTTTGCCACCCCATGGATTTTAAAATTAGCATTCTTGGTAAGTGAAACTACACAGAAGCACGAGTGCTCTGATTTTTCTACAGGAATTTTAGTAAATGATAATTCATAATACATGCATATAATAGAGCACAGATGCCTCCTGATGCAGATGCTTTGTAAGCACAAAGTTGCAGTAGTATTATAAATCATAATGTATTAATGTTCTCTGCGTGAGGCACTTAGAAGAAGAGGAAAAATGGATCTTACTTTCACTAGGGACAGACTCTGACGGATTGATTGATGGATATTGTTACAGTCAGTAGATGATGTCTTCACAGCAATAGATATCAGATATTGTACACCCAAGTCATTCTTATTAAAATATTTTACAGTTAATTTAGGAGCGAGTACAGACAGGATATCGGTGCACTTGAATAATGAAATGCTCCTTTCAGAACAGGGACACAGTGGGCTGGGATAGGGCAAATTTTTTTTCACAAAACTCAGGCAGGCAGAGACATAAAATAGCTTGCCAAGGTTGCAGCACTAGTTAATCCACAAGAAACACTAAACATCCACTTCTCCTGGATCAATGTCATACATACCAGAAAGAACTACTTACCTCTACACCTGCCCATTAAGAAAAAAGTTATCTGAGTCATTTTGCCCCAGAAAACTCCAAAGCACTGGTAACTTTCCAATCCTGTTCAATGCCACAGCACGGAACAAACATGCTACCTTGAAAATGTTTCTCAGACATCTAAAAATGTCAATTCTATACGCAAAAGGCTCTGTTTCCTGCACTAAATAATTTGATACGCCTGTTTATAATGCAAGTCATTTGAAGTGGCTTTACAGTAGAACAGCCTTCTATCCACGCTACAATCTAATTCAAGAGCACCCAGATGGACAAGGCCGAGTAACTCACTGTGTACTACGGAACCATGGTGGAAGGATTCACAATTATTTTATGATATGGAAAACTTTTTGGCTCAAGCTACAGAAGCAAAACCAGGGTGCAATATCATGACACAATCCTACAAACAAGCTATGAGCAGCAGACAGAATCACTCTGTTGCAATGTTAGCCAACAGCTGATTGACATCAGATGTGAGAAGGTGTGGATAGCCCTGTTGGAACATTACTAAGTACACAGAAAGCCTTTCTTATTACAAAAACCAACCAACCAACCAACAAACCCCAAACACAACAAAACCCAACAAAAAAACAGATGGGACACTCAGGTGTCTCTAAGCCAGTCCATTCTGCTGTGGAAAGTGAAACTGTGCTGATGAAGCACCAGCCCACACATACACATTATTGTCTAGTATTTTATCCTTTCAGATTGCTTAATAAAGTGATTTTAGCACAGTCAGTGATCTTTAGCACTCACTCTCAACAACTATCATCCAGCTGAAGATGACAGCATCTACATACCACAGCCCTGATGCAATATTATCTTTTACCAGGGTAATAATTCCCCTTACTTTCCAGGGTGACCACCACCACTATCCTTCCAAACCCAGCTGAGATGTGAGATGTTAACTTAGTGGTTACACAGGAGGGAGGCAGAGCAGTGAGGAAACCAGGGGCAGGGAAAGCTGTGCCTGCTGACAGACTGTAAAGATAAATAGGGACAGAAAGGCTCAAAATGAAGGTGAGAAAAACAACAAACCTTGAAGTTCTCTGCTCTATAGCAATACAAGCAAGAGCTCCCTTGCACAGGTGACATTTTAAATGATGTCAGGAAGCTATTGCCACGTTTAGTTTTAACAGGGCCTGGGTGACAGACAGGTCAGAAGCTGAAATGAAAGTTTAAACTAAACCCGAAGGAGCTAGCTTTCATAGAGCTCTTCCAAGCCCACTGAGCCTCCCTGGCCTCATGCTTCACCTTTACGGAAACCCAGCAGCAAGTCCCTACCACAAACATGTCAAAAATGGCTAAATAGGTAAGTTTAGTCACAGGCCTCTCAGACAAAATTCACTTAAGTCACTTGGACACAAAGAATGACACCAGAATAGAAGGTGGCTTAGACCTCCCTCACAATATAAAGATACATCTAACTGTCTCTATGAATGTATTCAGTGGTTCAAAACCTTTTCCATAAGCCCAAGCTACGTCTTAAAAGGCCTCCCATTACAATGTATATGAACTATTTTGAGTATACACAGCATCTCAGGATTATAGACATGCTTCTCAGGTCAAAAAAAAAAAAAAAGCCTATGAAGCTTTTTAAACTACTTTTCAAACAAGCCTTCAGTTTCTCCATATTTTTCTCCTAAACATTCTAACACAGCATAAACAAGATTACTTTTTTTTAGAAGGATGCCTGCCCCAGTTCCTTCTGTAGATCCCAGTGCTGTTTTCCTGGCAAAAATGATGCAAGGCTGTAATGCTGTAGGGGCTGGAGAGGAATCCTTCATGCTGCTGACTGTACTCACCCACCAAACAAAGTTTTGCTGAGTCTAATACTATACACCCCTAAGCTTTTTTTTTTTTTTCCTCCAGGATGTATTAAGAGATTCTCGAGGAAAGCAGGAAGAGTGGGAGTCAAGCCATCAGGGTGAGCAAGACACATACCTGCAACCCACACCACAGAGAATGTCCAGCACTGTGTAAGGAAAGGAACTTGGCTCTATCTAGAGGCCAAGGAGGTAAGCACAGAGGAACCACCATGCTGCTCACGTACAGCAAGAAAGATGCAGTCTTAAGTGACCTTTACAAAATTACTATAATTGAAGAATAGGCAAATTACTGCGATTTTGTCTCTTGGGCATGTTAACCCTAAGACAGTTCCAAAAATCAGAAGAACTAGCAATAGGAAAGTTTTACTCCCGTAAGTCAAACCATTCTGTTATTGTTGTCCACTTGCCCATGGAAAAACACTTTGCCAACATTACAAAACAGTGACCTAACCAGAAGCACTACAAGCTCTGACACAAGTATTTCTGTTGGGGAGAGCTCCTGGATTTTCAGAACTTCACCGATGAAGCAATCATGGGGCTGGTTTTGTTTTGTTGTTTTTTTTCCCATACCGCTTTCATTACATTTCTGTACTTCAGGTATCCTCAGCATAGCCAAGGGATTCAAGTTACACTGCTAGCAGTATGGTAGTTTGTAAATATCTATTAATGACCAGTCTAAAAACATTAAGCTAATTTAATTCCAAGTCAGGGCAAAGACATTATTTACAGAGCCATCCACTCTGGAGTACTTTCTCAAACTGTGAACCATATGCCACATGTAAACAGACATCTTGCATTAAAGTATGAATACAACCAGCTATATATTCAACCAGCTGTATGTAAAGGCTACTTAATTTCCGATTCTGGTATTCAGGCCATGACTTCTTCCCCAAGAATGTGTTCACAATGAATACCTTCTGTATTCTTTCCCTCCAACTAAAACCACTGAGTGTTCAAAACAAAGACCAGACCAAAAATATCCTAGAAACATGAAGCTGTGAAAAACAAAACAACCCCCCCACTTTCCCAGATTTGCCAAACACAAAAATTGATATGGAAGCCCTTGCTCTGTAACACCAGGAAAGGTGTTGAAATGAATTGAGTCTCAAGCACTTCAATTTAAAAAGGGATTTCTGAGCTAGCATCTTTACTAGAAATGTTATGTTGGTTCAGAAGTTACTTAGCATTAGAAATGTTACTTGAATACTAAGATTGAAAGAAAAATGAAGAAGCCTGAGAGGTGTCAAACCTTGAAGAATGGATGAAGAACATGAAGAAGAACAATATTGAGGGTCTGATCCCTTGCCCACTGAGCCCAGTTATATTATCTGCTTCACACATCTGAAGATCCAGCCCAGAAACCTCAAAGCTCTTCCATCTTTTAAAGACATATGAAAGAGGAACAAGGAGTGATTTTGTGAACTTGGATACTGTGAGGACTGAATTCAGCAGTGTCTCAAGTGATAGCAGCAACACACCATTTTTCTGAACAAGAATTACAAGAAACACAAAAAAAATATAAGTACGGCTTAAACATGTCCAAGACAAAAGCTGTCAAGAAAGAGCATTACTTTTGTAGAGCTACTGGAAAGAAAATGGCAAAAAACAAATACAAACATTTACTGGCCAAAAAAACCCAACCAACTGAAAAACCAAACCAGGAGCGCAGTTTCCTTCCTTCAGTTCCCCAGACCTACATCACTTAACAGTAGTCCTAGAAAAATCAACATTTCCAAGCAAGGAAGCTTTGCTGGCTGCACTTCCAAGTCTCCCAGATAGTAAGAAGAAAAAAAAAAAAAACTGAAGTGGCTGCCCAGAAAGCACAGTGCAGGCAGGCAGTAAGCTGAGGCTTACTCCCTGCCCTGTCCCTAAAGGCACAAGCCTTGCTTAAGTGGTTCGGGTACAGTACCACTGCTATTTTACAGATGATCTTAAAGGCCCTTCAAATTTTATCTGTTCTAAATCATTATAAAGGAGCTTTTATAATAAAGACAGACAAGAACCATGTAATAGATGATGGATTTATCAGAAATGATACTGGAACACCGTGGAAAAAATGTCTTCTAAATAATTCTTCACAGGGTAACAGACAGGGACAGATACTGTGCCCAGGGTTGGCAATCTGACAGGTTATTACCATCCTTGAGGCCTCAATTGCTTGATCCTTTGCACTTCAAAATGTGCTATGAATTGTGAAAAAGAGCAATAAAGCAGGCTGGAAAGGGAGCACCTTGCACTAAACTGTCCTCCAGGTTGCTGTTGGGACAGCAAAGCATGTCCCCATTAATGTTGCTGCAGTCAGGCACGGAAAACAGTTTTTCCTGGTCACCCTGCAGGTCACGTAGTTTGCACAACTCATGTCTTCACAAGTGCTGAATTTTGCCCAAATTCAGATGCTATGACTTTCTGACCTACTGTTTTTCCTTAAGCATATACTAGTAACCAGAGCAGGGAAACGGCCAAGAATGTTTTTTCTTATTTAGGGTAACTTATTGGGATGACATCAATGAGTAAAGAAATGAAAGAACAACCTGGCAAGGGCTGGGCTTTGGGTGGTGCCTGGTTTGGGGTTTTTTTGGCCTTCTGTGACTATACACACTTGCATAGAGAACTACAGTCTTCAGAAAAACAGTTTCAGATGACAGAAAACTAAACGACTTATCATTCAGTCTGCAACATTCTGGTGCCATCATAATGCACAAGACTCACACAGATGGCTCCTAAGTATTTTGGGAAGTGATTCAACATGACCAATAGATGATATTCTACTGACCATACGAATTCTTTAGCTTCTGGTCAGATCACATAGGAACTGCCACATCATCCCATCAAGTAAAGCATTATTTATCCTCTTCCTACAAGGTTTAGTACAAGGTAATAGCTTTATATAGCACTCCCACAACGAGTTCAACTTGCTTGTTTGCAGCACAGACTAAATACCAGTGATTCTTGCAGAGCAGGGTTGAGGATGCTGTGCCAATAGGGAGCTTTACTCCGCCCTGAGGTCACTGCTTGCTCCCTTTACCCGTCAAGAAACCGCAGCTTTGACGACATCAGCAAGTGGGAGTTGAACTCTCCTTCACTGGCACAGATAAAAAAATCAAAAAAAACCCACCCCAAAACAACAAACAAACCAAATTAAAAAAAAAAAAAAGTCTAATTCACTATAACCTGCACTTCTAACACCAGGATCACAAACCACCACCAAAACCCGTTAGTGTCTACCAGCCCGAAAGCGTGCAGCTTGCACTTACCAGGCGTGCAGCAGAAAAGTAGGAGCATTCTGGAGAACGTGTGGTTATGACCAGCAATATGATTTCCTACCCCTACCTATGAATCATGTGGGCACCCTCCCTCTTACTACTCCGTTCCACCTGTGTTTATAGGAATACGATGTTAATCACTATGTAAGCTTCAAAATAAGGCAACTGCCAAGGCCCAAGGCCTTCCCAACCACTAGAGAGCTGTACAAGAATGGAGGGGTTTTATTTAACTCTTTCCAAATTAGGGACTGAATTTAGCAGTGAAGGAAGGAATCAGCAAGGTAAGAGACCGTGTAGTTCAGGAAATTTTTACAAGGACATACCAAGTCCTCCATCTTGTGGACATGGGCTTAATTTCTTACAGACACAGTATCTTAAAGATTCTTCTTGAACACTCCGGTGTGAGTTCCCCTGGAGAACATAGTTGACATTTTTAAGCTACCTCAGGAGATACCAAGACCAGACTTTAAGATACTGTGAAAGCTGGCATTAGAATTACGCTGTATTTTGTACATTTGCCATTTTTCCTGTAGCCCTGGAATCAAACAAATGTGGAAACAATTACAGCCTCTAATTCTAGAAAAAGGACCTGGCCTTCACAGTTTGAGTGTGACTGAGCTTGAAAATCTGACTGAAGCCTACTCCAAAAAGGATCAAAGCAAGCAGGAAAATGAATTTGAAAAATTACTATTTTCAATCTCCTCTTTTCCAAGCCAGACATTCATTTTTGAATGCTTGTGGTTGGCACCACTTTTGAAGGTTGCCCAGAGGTCTACAGTGGAGTTGTAGGTCTGGCAGGTGTCCATGTCCCAGCATTTCCCCCCTGAAGTCCCTGCTGAGCATGCTGCAGGTGCAAGGGAAGAAAAATGCAATGCTGTGTGTCGTCAGGGCAGATTAACTGCCCCAGGAGCAGCACTGCTCCACTGTGAAAGGAAACTCTGTACAGACTCACCATAGCTATTCGTAAGCTGCTATCATCTGCTCAGATAACCAGCAATTACACAACCCCGCGACCCAATTTTTGAGGTTGTGTTTACCATGGCACCATTTCCCATTAAATCCGTAATGTAGTCAAAGTCTGTTGACCATTTCAGATGTAGAGACGATACCGCTTGAAGCTGTAAGCACTGAGTGTAGTTGCATCATTTGCTTGCTGACTTCTTGTGCAGACTTCATTCTCCCCTTACTAGCAGTCGCCCATATACATAGAAAATTAAATGGATAGGGATCATTAGGTTTCCCTTCTGCCATTGGCCCAGTTTCAGATCCCACCATTATTAGCTCTCCTAAAAACCATTTATGCTGCCTGATGCCAATTAGCCAAAAAATCAAGATAAAAGGAAGTATGCCCTTTGTGGAGAATTAAAGCTTTGAAGAAGTACATACCTCTACAGGCTGACAAACGAATCTGCCTCTTGATGCCAACGAGCCATTTACAAATGCCGTCCATACCCTGGATTTTGCTGTATCACAGAATTCTCTGACTTCCAATACCACATAGCTGGTGTGATACTTGCTCCCAGACATCAGCCAATGGCAAGGAGCAGGTCAAGCCTCAGTGTACCAGAGTGCCCCTTCCTCCTGCTTGTGTACAAACGAAGCTGGTTTGTTCCCATGAGCTTTACAGAGCCATGACAGATCTTTCTGACAGAAGGCACCTCAAGTATTCACTACAATCATCCCGTTTTCCCCTCCCTACAGATTTTTAGAGAGAGAAAGAGCAAGAGCACCCACAGAGTTATCAGATAAAGCTATGCACAACAAGAAGAGTTCGCAGGAATGTAAGCTGCTGCTCACGTCTGCCTTCCAGAACTCCCCAGCACTCTATTTTTAATTCACTACCCTATTAACATGTTAATTGTATGAAAAAGCTCCAAAAAGAGACAGGAAATTCTAAAGGGTACCTCCTGGTAACTACCCCAAAATCACCTAAATGCAAACTTGGGAGGGACAGGGATTGTGTTGCCTTGAGCTCTGCTGATTAGTTTGCCAAAAGTTTGCTTGTTTTTGAAAGAAACGTGTTTGTCCAAAAAAAAACCTAAGGCAGGAGGTTTTCATTTTCTGATCATGTAATTCAAAAGCAGCTGCAGAACAACCTCATTGGTTCAGGCTAACAAAAGCAGTCTCTCCAAGTTCACAAATTAGTATTCTCCCTGGTCTACAGATGAGGAGGGAAATGACTAAGGAGACTTCATAATCGGTACCTATTGAAGGATGTTTCCAAGGTAAAAATAAATTTAACTCAGGAGATTCCATTCCTGGCTTCCTTAGACAACATTCATTTCATTTGTAGCTACTGAAAAATGTCCTAACTATGTCAAAAGGCATGAAATTTAAATTCTTTCCAGCTTGCTATCACTTAACAATACATTTTAAAACAAAAGCTGCTAGAAAAGCAAGCAGCATTACCAAGGCAAGTGCCATTTATACTGAAAAGAAAACAAATCCCCTTGTTTTTATGAGCAACCTGTAGGATTCTCTGGACTATTTTGATTTACCATCACTTGCTGGAGGACAGGAAGCAAGGTTGGCAATATCATATGCTGAAAACATCACGCAACGCCAGCCACAAGTAAACACTGAAAAATATTCCCACAGCGTGCCCTTGAAGAATGATGTCTAGCCTTAGCCAGAAATCTAGTGTCACATAAAAATGTGCTGACCTAGGTTAGGTAAGTAAAGGCTTTCAGGGAGAGGGAGAAAAGTAAACCTAGTGATTTAAGTAGCAGTGAACTAGATTCTTAATTTTGAACGCAAATTAAAAAAAACCCAACTTTTTTCTCATCTTTGCATCTACATGATGTTTGGATATTTAAACAATTTCTGTGCTAGTGAGCAGATAATTACCAATAATCCACTTTTCCGTTCATTCATGCAAATACTTCTTTAAAAACCTCTGCATAAAACTGAAATTATGAGGAAGAGAGTTGATATATATACATGCAACATGGAAAGAAACCCTTAAAGTTTCTAGCTGCCTGAAGTCCAGTCACTTCAAATATCCAGCAAAATACCTACATGCCTCCTACCCTGTCCCACCTCACTGGAAATATTGCAGCAATACAGCCCCCTATTTGCATGGCCCGTGTCAGGAGGGATCTCTCTCACCTGTGAACTGCATTCTGTGGTAATCCTAATACCTCTACCATGGTCCTGCCACCATGCCAACCAGAAAGGCAGCGTAGCCTCTGTGTGCTCCTCTCCCGCGCTGGCTTTTCTCTGCCTCAGACGGTTTGGAATGCAGAAAAGCCAGAGCCGAAGCCCGTCGAGAGCGCAAGGCTCTATTCAGCTCCTTGGCTCGAGTTGAACAATAGCCTCCCTTGGGTCGGTCGGTCGCCTTGCCTTCCCTCGCAGCGGATGGGATGGGATGCACGCTGTCCTCCCTGCAGACAGCGACATAGTCTACCCGGGATGGGTAGACACTTCATTTTTCCTGTCCCAAGGGAGGGTGGGGGAGCCGAGAGATGGCGCAAGCACTCGGAGTGGGATGGAAGGGGTGTGGGCAGAAGGAGACTCCTGCTAAGCTAAAACACGTCCGATGCTGAGAAAATTCAGGGATTTCAAGCAGCTGACTCCAAGTCTAAAATTGGCTACAAGGAAACTTAAAAGGCTGATATTGCTGCATGCATTGTCCTGACTACAAGAAGCCAGTCAAGATGAAACCCTGCTTTTTTGTCAGCCAAACAAGGAACTATATCTGAATGTGTCTGACAAAACTGCACTTTATTTGAATGTTTCTACAGCTTCAGAAATATGTGGTACCAAAAAAAACCCTGGAGAGACACTTAAACAATGAACTACGCCTGCCACCCCCCCCCCCCGCCCCCCCCCCCCCCCCCCCCTCTTTTCTCCCTCCTCCTCCTTTCTCTTTCTTCTCCTCCTCTACTGTTTGAGCTCTATCTC
>JAAGNO010019402.1:0-11988 GCA_033439905.1 Ceryle rudis
CCCCCGCCCCCGCCCCTTCCCTCTCGTCGCAACCCTGAGCTGGCAGCAGACTTCTCTGGGTCTCGGGGAAAAGAGAATCTCCTGACGGTAGTGACGAGCCCTGCCAGCACCGACTCCCTGAGAGAGGTGACAGCCCCTGCCCGCCTCTAAGCGCCAGCGGACTGCAAAGCAAATGGCGACCGCCATTTCGAAACCCTTCTCCGCTGCGGCGCGACCCCCCCTCCCCACACACACGTACTGCAGCAGGGCGGCCCCGCAGGGCCGGAGAGATGGCGGGAGCGGAGCCTCATCCAGCCGGGGCAGGGTGAGACGATATTGCTACGTAAAGAGGCACAGCTGCGAAGTCAGGCAGAACCCCCAGCCCCGCGCCCTGCGGCCCCTCGGTGTGCTGCCAGCGTGAAGCCCCAGACGGGCCGAGGTCTTGGTGGGAGGTAGGGCCGGGCACTCGAGAAAGGTCGGTTAAACACCGCAAACGAAGAGTAACGTTTAGTGAGCTTTAAAAAAAAAAAATCTGTTACAAAAGCTCCTTTATAATTTAGTCTTCTTTATTTCAATCTCTTGAATTTTGTATTTCCCTACCTGCTTGCTTTGTTTCCGATGCTTATGGTTTTTTTCCCCCCTCCTTTTCACTAGGTCCTTTCAGGCCAGCTAGAATTGCTTTTGCAAACACTGCCAGCCTGTTCAACGTACATGTTTCAAGTCAGAGTACAGTCATGATGGGTACCTACACTGTATTGGAGCTACGTGAGGAGTTTGCTTAGACTTCATATCCCAGGGTGGAAATACAAACAGACAATGAATGGTCTTCCCTAGTTCAGCAATTTC
The DNA here is from genome assembly GCA_033439905.1 of Ceryle rudis. NCBI lineage: Eukaryota > Metazoa > Chordata > Aves > Coraciiformes > Cerylidae > Ceryle > Ceryle rudis. The sequence goes on from JAAGNO010019402.1 coordinate 826, forward strand.
TGTTGCGATGGCTTTTTAAGTACAACTGGAATTCACACCTTGCCAATATAGTCATCCATAAATCACAGAAATGCTGTTAATACGGAATTTGAAAAGGTAACTTAAAAAATAATTTAAAATAATAATTAAAAACAACCACACAAAACCCCACCAAAATAAAAGAAACAACCCCAAACCCCCTTAATTCTAACTTGCCCATTTTAGCAGGAATAAATTTCAGATCATATAACCCTTCCATTTTAATGTAATGTTATATAGGTTAAAGAATAGATTTATTTCTAGTCGTGTTCTTTCTTGGCACCTGTGCTTCAAAGCTTTGCCTTTGTTAGCAGTCAAGAGTGTTAGTGTTACTGTTTGCAGCAATGTGAAGAGTTGTCAATCCTAAACTACCATTTATATGTACATTGCTTACTCTGAAGCCAAACTGAAACAGGCTATATTTAAGTGCAGCCATTAGTTTTTGTTGTTGCTTGCAAATCTCAGAAATGCTTGCAAAACTCTTTGACTGTTGCGATACTTCTGGTTACACATGCAGTAATGACCGACTCATTCATTATACAATGGCTCCACTAATGCCAGCTCTGTGGGAGATCCATTCTGAGCTTTTCTTTAGATTGTATTTAAAAATTAAATAATTTTTCATTTATATGGCCATGGCTAGATGCCAAAAGGTAAAAAGCTATTATTAAATGAAATTTTATTAAGTGCTCTAACATCAAGAATTGAAGGGGAGTTGAGTATTTCTTAGGCAGTAAATAGTCTACAGTATATAACTGATGAGCTTTTCCCAAAGTGTGTTCTATAGAAGTGTTCAGTTGCTGAACATGAAGTAGTTTTTTTTTCATTGTGTGTGAATCTTTTAATGTTTAAATTGACATACAGTAATTAGAGTGAAATACATAACCAACAGATTATAAATTGAAGTATTTTTATCATAAAATATATCATTATAATGGAACCTACTCTTTCTGTAATTAAAAAGTTGAGATGCACTGTCTTACCATGATTTACAATACTAAAATATCCTTATTTAAATGGTTATACACATTATCCACTACAGTACATCCCTTTAAAAGTCAGGAGGACTTCATGCTTTTTAATACCTGTTCATCTTGCTGTGCATTTTTCTTTGCCCGGAGATGGACTTCTGATTACAAACAGGATGCATGATTGCATTAACCTACACACATCATAAACACTGGTGAATCTGAATTTAATGTAATAATACTGAACAGGTTTGATGGAAGGCAAAAAAAGAGTTGTTGAAGACTTTAAGGACACCACTGAAATATGTACTGCCTTAAGATTTTCATGGAAGTATTTTTAAATTCTGGCTATGTAAATACAGATGCAGTACTTTGAACGGGTGGTGTTTGAGGTAATAGGTACTGTGTCGTATTGTCTTGTCCTACCGGGTCACATGGGTGCTCCTTTGGTTTTCCTTTCTTAGCTTTTAGATAACTGCAAATTCACCTTGTTCAAGAGTTGCCACCATCTTGGAGAAAACAATGTAGTTCAAGCAGTTCCTCACATGTCCCTTTCTTACTTCAGGAGTTCATCAGCTTTCTGCTTCATTAATAGGGAGGACTCACTTTAAGACTTTCCTCCATCAGTGCTTCCCCCCTCTTCTGTATCATGTCACATTTTGTTCACATGGAAACATCCCCCATCCTGCTTGCTGCTTCCCTCAGCTGCATGTCTGCCTAAGAGTAAGGTTGATGTATTTCTGAGAGCAAAAAATAAGGCAAGGGGAAGTATAAGGTGTGCAAACACCATGGTGTGCTATCATTTCCAATAGCTCCCTGGGAGACTCCCAAAGCCCATCTCCAGTCCCAAATCAGGGTTCAGGCTGCAGAAGTGTAGACCAGGGCCCCTGAAGGAAACAAAGCTGCCAGTTTCTGAGCCTGCTGGTCCAAAGCCCAGACTCTCTGCTCTGTCCTGGAGCAAGCAAAATGCTTCAGTTCAGAGTTCTCATCTCTAAATCATCAATTCATCCCAAAGTCCTTTCCTCCTGGAGTGCCCTCCATCCCATTCACTGCCTGAGAGTCAGAACAGGACACATGCAGGCACAAATACCGTAAGCTGTGTCCAAGGGATCAAGTAGCCAAAGTCCTATTGCAGTTAGACTCATTTAGACAGACGTCTGAAACGACAACTCCTAGCTTTAATGCATCTGTGCATGCCTGCATACGAAGATGGTTGCTGCAGCTGAGGCACCTAGTTTTGTTCTCATTTGTGCTGGTAGAAGAAAAATCCTCAATGTGAAACTACTGCACTACCTGAATACAGAGGACAGCAAGGGCAAATCAGCTGAGTCTTGCAGCACAGATTCAAAGCAAAAAACAGCCAAGGGCATGTAAAAGGGGAGAGAACCTCCATTAAAAAATTCTTCAGCAATGAAGGAAATAAAATACCAGCAATATTAATGTAAGAGTGGATTCCACTGCCTTTGAAATCAGTGGAAGTAGTGAGAAGAATATTGGAGCTTTATAAATACATTCAAAGATGATTTAAACTAGAAGCCAGCAGCTGTAGAGTAGTCACATAAGGACTACGGAAGTAGGGCAAAACTATGTAGGTAGCAGCACAACATTAAAGAGTAATTACACTTGTATCAGGAAAGAGCAGGAGAAGCAGTTCAACAGTGTAACAGTTCTAGCCAAGATGAAGTGCAAGCAAGGTACACAACCACAGTCCAGCCCTTACAAATCATAAGCACGAACTGCAGACGCCTGGAAACAGAAGGGGGGAGGTGGAATGCCTGATGTAGAGATAGCACTGAAATGTAAATAGCATTGCTAAACTACAGTGAGTTAGAATTATATTGGATTCATTCCCATCACTAAACTCCAGAGGAAAGGTGACTCAGAGGACTTAAAAGTCAACAACAAACAGTACACATGGAAGCACCTACATGCTGTATAGATACCAGTGCTGATTCTACATACCAACTGCCAAGAGAAGGATCCACACAGGTTCCAGGAAGTGGTGTGTACCACAATTAGTGGTACCTGATGTGTGGCTTTTCCATAATAAGTCAGATTATCCAAATACCTTACCTTTTTTTTCTGCAGAGCTGGAGTGCGATGCTCCCAAGAGTAATCCTTGGTCTTGCTTTGTACAGGTTTCTTCACGGGGGCAGCAGTAATATGACCATTACAATCTATTATGGCTACATTCTAAGAAATATTCTGTGTAGACTTGACATTATTATGTTTAAATCTATGAATTTACCCTTAGTGGATGAACATCTGAACCACTTAGTGGCCTATGTCACTCAAATGCTAGGCCTGAGTAAGTATGCAGGACATTATTAATGAATTTAGAAGGTGAACTTATCCAAATAATTGTTTCCCTTTCTCAGAGTTCTTTCTCCTTCTTACATAGAGCATTCCTCCCCCTAACTTAGTACAGAATATTAAAAGCTGGACAAGGAAAAAGCAAAATGAAATGGTATTTCATGTTAAAAATATCCTATACAAATTCCCAATAATTATGCTGTCTACAACTCTAATAAATAGCAATACTGGGTAAGAGAAATATAGAGGTTTATTTGCTGCTTTTCTTACAGCTAATGAGTTCCCTTAGTGTTCAAAATCCATCTTTGCTGCCACACACTTACAAAGGTAAATCACTTGAATAGACTGCGCTTTCTTCTATTTATTGTTGCTAGGGGAACCACCTTGTTGGTATTCACCAAGGTAACATGTCTTTTGACATATATTTCTGAGGACCAGGTGCAGCACAGCTCTGCATCATCCAGTGAAAAAATGTATTGCAGCATCCTTTGAAATACACTGACACAGAACAGCGGCATTACTGTAGCACCTTAGTTAGCTTTGGATTTTTTGTTTCTTTAGACAGAGAAAAATAATAAAATTATGTAATAATCTAAGCAATATTCCCTAATTCTGCCCAAAATTTAAATACAAAATAATTCCATTCTGTGAAACAAATGTTGCTAAAATAGCACCCACTTTTTTTTTTTTTTTAATACTATTTTCCTTGTATAAGGAAAATTTTCCATATGAAATCTTGCTACTATCAGTTATGTGACTAAAAATCACTAATGCAAGTAGGGATAAAGTGCAAGTACGAGCCATTTCAGAATAGCCAGGTATCTGAAGGTTATTTGAATGACATTAGTCACCCAATGGAAAACATCAATTGTACAACTGCAGCATGAGACTCATGAGAGGCAATAAGCATCTTTGACTCTCAGAATATATTTGATTCTTGAGATAGCAGTTTGTGGCAGGGAGAAAAAAAAAAAAAGACGATGTTGATATATTGAAGAGGCATCATTATGTCCAGAGTCACAGCTGACTATGGGAAACAAACCAATTCTAATTTCCTGGTGATTTTGATTACTGCCAAAATATCTGTGTGAGAAGGAGACACATTTGAAGCTGAAGGCAGCAAAGCATGAGAACATGCAGAAAACATGAAAGGACCATATCTCACTTAAGTCCTGTGTGCACATTTATATTACTTTGATGATGGCAGGTCCTACTGCCTGGACTGCTGCAACATCCAGTTGATCTACCATTATAGAGCAGCACTTACTTGATTTACTTACTGAACCAAACAGATGTTCCCTGTCTTAAAGGAGCTTACAAGTGGGAGACAAAATCAACAGGATAAAACAGACAGCTAGAGAACCTAAATGAAACAATACTTAACAGTCCCTTCAGCTACCCTGAAGAATCTTAGTTTAACAAAACCTGTATGCCTATAGCTTGTATTCTGCATAACTTTACAATAGTGGTTCTCAGCAAGTACCTTGTTACAGAGATCTCCAAGATTAAAACAGCAGCTCTGTACAAAACTCTCTCCAGAGCAAAGGGAAGTTGTCCTAGAACATAGGCAGTATCTTTTAGGGCCTGTGGAGATACCTTGAAAAACAATGCAAAAAGTTAGTTTTGAGTTTTCAAAGCTGGTGTATAAACATCTAAAATGACTAGCACCACAGAGCCAGAAAGCAGCTGTAGGCTCTACAAAGCAGTTTTCAAGCTGTACTCCCGGCCATCTCTGCACGAAGTGCCCTAAAAGAATGCAGTCTTATTTGCAAAGTATTATTACACAGTTGCAGGGGGGTCTCCAGATGGTTTAGGGTGGTTTTTTTTTGTTATGGAATACTACACAAACAAGGTAGTTGCATATACAATATGGAGACAACAAAGGCATGGAAAAAAGTGGCTGCATTACGTGGAGAAAGCCCCAGGTTTTAAAAGAATCAGGAGGAAAACACCAGTTGTTACAGCAAACTGTATTAGTGGCTTCAAGACTTGGGTGCAAAAGATATTCCTTGACACCTGAAAAACTGACAAAGGCTCATTATCTGCTGCAGGTGTTTGCCAGTAGTTACATGTAACCCCCCGAGAACATGATGTTCTGAGCTGGCAAGTGCTTCAGTATGTAGTTCCATTCTACTTTAACATGTGACCCATATACATTTGATAGCCAAAGCGTAAGAGACGGTAGATATGCCTAACGCTTAGGAAAACTATTGTTAAAATGAAGCAAACAATACATTTGTTTGTGTTGGGTTTTTTTTTCCCCAGTTTTAATCTCTGAAAGGTATCTTGCTTCTTTTTGTTGAAATATTAACAAAATTAAAAATCCAAGCACTAGAAATAAGACCACCGTAACAGTTTTCAGTCAAAACTGTTAAAAAGTTTAGTAATCCTGAGTTGAAAGCAGTTCTAAAATGGGAAATGTATTAGACAACAGGTAATATAAGCAATTCCAGTAGGTAAAATAGCACAGACATTATGGGTGGCATAAGAATTCCTGTAAAATAAAATTTCCTCAGTCAAACAGTTTTCTCCCAGAAACATTCTACTCCATAATAGCAGTAATGGAGTGGAGAAAAAAAAAAAAAAACCAACCCACAACATTTTTACCTCCAGTCTTTAAAACACTTGCTTCCATACTCAGTGGAAATGCAAAGGTTTACCATCCATGTGGTACTTACAAGGGATAAAGACAAAAGTAATAACAGGTTGTTTATTGGGTAGTAACTCGTTCAGTGGTGTGAGGGGTTTCCATGGAACCAGCTGCCATTTTCACGAATTAAGAGACCAGCGTGCTCTACATCAAGTGACAGGATTACAGGAAATGGCTTTTCGAATAATGTTACTCTCATGAAAGCTCATTTTGAGACATTTTAACTGGGACTCGCAGCTAAATTTAAAATGCATTTCAAAAGAGTGGGGTGTTTTTCACATTTTCCTGTACCATGCAAAAGCATACATTGCAAAAATCATGTTTTAGGCTAGTAAGATTAGCTTTTTGAAACTAGCGTTTATTTAGCAAGAATCAATTCTGCTTTCTCAGCAGTACTTCAAAGAAACACAATATTTGAAGCATGTGGCATTGAATCTCTTGAACAGTATTAATCTTAAGAAAGTACAAATGATACAGTGAATAAAAAAAAAGTATAAATTAGAAGTATTTTGTAATTTATGAGAACACCCTGGCCATTTATACAGCTAGGAATTCAGGAAGTGTTTGACTTCACTGAGAATATGCTTTTCCTACTTAAGGACATCTATTTCCAGGAATAGCTAGTACAACCTAGCAAGGTTACAACTGCAGTGACAGGACATTACAGTGGCTGAAGAGGCAGGGTAAGTCACAAGGCTGAACAGCAGCCTCAGCAGCAGCTGGGGCTCTCCTCAGCCTAAGAGCACTTGTCAGCAAATAACTGCCCATCTGAGAAAACACAAGAGTAGGTGCTGGGGGCACTATGCCCTACCAAAGGGAGACACTCAGGTGGTATGGCCTTCAGACCAGCAGTACGGATCTCACTGACTGCAGTGAGCAACCCCTGCCACAGCAAGCGTCACACAGAGCCAGGCTCCTCAGATGACATGCAAGTCCTCGTACCACAACTGAGATTTATGAACCTCCACGCACTGGGTCAGCTCTTGTGGTTTTGCTACTTTGAAAACAGCATTAATTCCATTTTTAGCTAAGCTAATGCTCAGTCTTCATTCATCATCACCCCCACCTCTGAGAACAGAAAATGAAAACCAAGACTGCAGAGTCTGCGTTAGATGAAAATTAGATCTAAATCATATCAAGACCAGCACCGTCTCCTCTGGCAGTTAAACTCACAGCACAAACTGATCCCATGGGATTCTTCAGTAAAGAGTATCATTTGTTGAATACTGTAGCAAAAGATCTCTTTTTAAATGAAAAATGTCAGTTGCTTGTGAAATGTGAGTTATGCAAGATTCCTACTGCAAAGGTGATGAAAATATTGAAAATTTCAGGCTGGCACCAAAAGAAAAGAAATAATTATATTAACCAAAGGTCAAGGTCAGAACAAGACTGTTTCAGCAAATTTCTCAAAGGTTAAAAGAAAAGGAAAAAAATAATGCATAAGTACATACATTCATTAAATTGAAGTAATAGCTATTCCAGAAACAGATTTGACAGAAGATAGAGCATGTTTCTCCCAGAAGTACAGTTTCTCGAGTCAGCGTTTTAATTTCCGCAGTTTGCAGCAGCAACGCTGCAATAGCTGACATAAAATTAAGCACAACTTTAAGTGGTATAGTTACGAGTAAAATAAAATAATCCAAATTAATAATACAAAATACATAACTGGGTAAGTAACAAAAAGAAAATGAAAACATACCACATTTACTCTCTATGCAAAATACTTTGCATGCATAAGCGTTTGATATTTAAATAACTGCCTGGCTACTGGGTGGCATTCAGTAATAATTATATTTGGGATGAATGAGGGGGAGAAAAAAATTTCATGAAGACACAGATTGACAGTAGACTTTTATTAACATATCTTACAATGTCGATTACTGTATTCCTAGTTTTATACTCTTCTGATGTGTTATAAAGATTGATTTAGATTCTACAGTAATGTACTGTACTTAAATGATCATTCATACAGGATATCACACCAGAACATTTGAGTAATACACGCACACACCACTGTAGTTTGGACCTGTTATTTTTCAAGGTTAGCTTAATAAAGTAGGATTAAAAAAGTTATGGGGGAAATCAAAATTCTTGTTTAGCAGCATGCAAGGATATTCAAGTACAATTTTTCAATCAAGTGATTTTTCTGTTGTTGTTTTTAAGTTGACTGGTGACTAATTAACCAGTACTAAAATAAACACCATGAAATACCCAAATGTTAAAGTTAAGGCTAATAGTTTTACTTCACATCCATATGCACAACCAGAGAACATTCCATTTTAAATAAAACACAGTAATCAAATTCTGGATACATTATCTCTTGTAAATATATCACTGGAGCTTCAAACTACAGATTACTCAAGTTCATGAGCCCTGTAATAATGTTATGCTGGAGATGTAAAGAATCTTTTTGCTCTTTAACCACACTTACAAAATGGCCTGATATTCATAATGAGCAATGCAAAAATATTACAGGCAGAACTTATAATACAGTATCAAAAAAGTAATATTTTGGAAAAGACATAGCCATTTAGTTGGGGAAACAGAGTAATTCTAATCTTACAGGAAGTACTGTAATACTTTTGAAATATATATATATATTTATATGTGTTTATAAAAACCACCATCCTTTATTCTGGGGGCTTTTGAATTGCGGGTATCCAGAAAAACTCATTGTATTTAGTTACTTTTCCTTCTGTCCATTCTCCTTGATTGCTATACAGTCATTTTATTTCCCCTATACACTTTTCACTAGATAATGATTTCCACTGGGGAACTGGTTTCATTGTGTATGTGATTTTACCATAAGATGTTTTTATTTTACACATATAAATTTTATTTTACACGTAAGCTATGAAAGTCAAAACTACCAGGAACTGCTTGGTAGTACTGTATGAAATAGCCAACAAATGTCCAACACTTGTGAAAAACATTAGTAGCAATATATTACATACCAGTATTTTAACTACAGTCTTTTCTACCGACTTACACTGTAGGGTTTAGCCCAGTCATGCCTGTTCTCATTAATTTTTTAGCCCTCTACACACAAACTGTTTTGGCATTCATGCAGTGATGCTGCACATGCAGTGGTTGTTCATCTAGACCACCTTTGTTGATTCCTCCCAGCCCCTTTTTAGGAAACCAAGCAGAAAGACCAGTGATTACTCTAAACAAATACAATATAGAGGAACCTCCTGAAATGACAGGGAAGATACAAAATTATGCTTCATTTGCAAAATAGCCTGCACATTTCCAATCCAATCATTCTGAAACATGCATCTGGCTTGAAATGACAGGCAGGCTTTGGTTATTACACTTGTAACTGGGATCTGCTATTTTGGGCACAGTACAAATTATATACAGCAGTTTCTGTATGTGTTATCACTAACAGTTTATTCAATTGGTATGGAAAAAAAAATCTCCTTTCTGGAATAAAAAGAAAAAAAAAGAAACAGTATGTGTTCTGGATTACATTAAGAGCAGTAAGATACCTAATTTACAGCTATATCACTTATTTATGGAGAAAAAAATATGAAATTCCTGAGAACACATGAGTTTTCAGTAATGCCTGAAATATTTCAATAGACCTCTCGTGATAACTGAAATACTCTTTAAAATTCAACTTTCAGACCAATTGTTGCCATGCAGTCTCACAACTGTTTTACAAATCCTGTCTAATTACAAATGCATACCAAGCAAAAACCTCAAACCAACACAAAAAAGGCAAAGAAATTCTATCCAGCATATTTAGTAGATGTAGTAGACATATACACTGTTTCAGCAAAAATTGCTAAAAACTCAACTCCATGCAGAGAAAAACGAAAACCTGACAGCTAACCTTGGAGCCTCTAAAGAACTGTAAGTAAAATTTGTGCTTCTTAATAATACCGGGCTTTAAAAAACAAAAGAAAAATGGACAATTGAGTGCAATCAGATTGCTCACACCATTTTGAGGATTTAAGTTCCAATTACCACATCATTATTTAGTAGCAACAGCAGCTAATTTTGCAAAAATTTCACGTTAACAAAGTTCCATTTCCCTTTTATGCCCATACCCTACTCCACCCCGAGCCAAAGAGCTAAACTCCTATTCAATTAAAGCTATTGTCAGTCAAGATGCATTCATTCATGGTAACAGCAATGATGCAGTGTGTAGATGAAGATGATGATGATGATTTACAAGCCATTATAATGTGGCCCCCATCTTTTATTGATATGATCAAAAGTATGAGACACCCACTGCTGCTCAAGCACTTTGTATCTTTCCTTGCATATGTAGAGAGGTTTACCACGCCTGTAGAAAGAAAAAGAAAGTAACAAATGGTTAATATGGCAAATAAATGGCAAACTGCTTCATTATACAGTCGACATACGATACTCGTACTTTTTTTTCCCCCCAGAGAAAGCATGCATTTTTATTGGTATGGGGATTTTAGTTGCTGAGACTTCCCTCCCTCTCTGGATAGCAGGATCCAGAAAACATCTCTTGTTCTTTCAGGCGTGTGTAGTTTGGAAGCTGCACTACTTCCCTACACTGGAATTCAACTGCCATCATTTGATTACAGGCCAAACGACAACTTTGGAGAGAAGTGTTTCCCAACTCATGGTTTAGAATTGACTGTCATTGGGAATGGCAATATAGGAATCTGTCTGGTGGGTGCTTGGCATGTATAACTCAGTGATCATGATTACACCACCTTTGGGCCAAAAATCAGTCCACCTTGCAGCAAATGGGGATTTTTCCACTCATGTAAGGTAGGGATCTATTACCACCTGTTATTGCATGCATTGCGTAACAAAGCCGATCTACACAGAGGAGCAACGACACACTTGTAATGGAAACATTACCTAAGATCCCTGTCTTCTTCACCATGTGCGTCTAGATAAACAGAACCCCAAAGGCAGAAACGATGGCCTCGTATGATGATGATTACAGAAGCATTAATCAAAAGAAATATTCCTGTCCCAGCTCCACAGTTTTGAGAATGCTGTAATATTTTGGGTGTAGAAAAGGGAAGAGTGCAAAGATTCTGTTAGTGCCTGTCAATTATAACAAAAGTTATTTTAAAAATAGTAATTAGTTGTGCTTGAAATAACACACATAAAATAGTCGCTAAGAACTAGTTTGAGAAAGGATAGCCTGCCCCAAAATTCTCCAAGCAAATTAGATGCTAATGTCTTGTGCTACCATAGTAACAGTTGCATAAAAAAAAA